>JANKKI010000515.1:0-242863 GCA_025175665.1 Cinchona pubescens | reverse complement strand
TTAGCACATTTGGAAAAGATGTGAGATCAAATTTCACAAGGTAAGAACATAAATATGTTTTAATAAGAATGGATTAAGAGCCATGCACCTGACATATTCCTGAAGACTTAGAACTAATACGTCATCTAAATAGCATTTGCAAAAGAATAGAGAAATGAGGCCAATCAAACTTGCTTACGAGTAAGGAAGAAGTGTCGATCGTCTCGATATTGAGAACCAAGAAATTGACTAACAATTATGTTGTCAATCGCAAAGGAGAATTAAAATCTCCCTAATATTCTCAAATCATGTTCTAGATGTGTATAAGACATCTATTTCTTAATCAGATATGTGTCTAATACACAGGTATAGGTGCTATACCTTCCTCAGTTAGACTAGATGGAGAACCAAGTGTGGGACTCAGGCACAAAATCACCAACATCCTTGGCTGAACAATCAAGGGATGCTGAAAATCAGCCAACACACATTCAAATTTCAAACAATCCCTGTCTCTTAATCGTAAGATATTGAGAACTAAGAAAGTCGACGGTCCAGCGCATGGTTCTTAATCCATTCTTATTAAAAACATATTTATGTTCTCGTCTTCACCAATTTGGAGTATTGATTTTCCAACTGTGCTGTGATACAAGGCCTCCTGTCATTGGAAAACAGATTTCATTTAAGGCCTATTTTTAGAGAGTCTACAAGGATTAAGGAAGAAATTGTAATAGTACGAAATTGAGAAGTGTCCATAAGAAAGGGTCTAATCGTACTATATTATGACACAATAAAGTAAGGAATAGTCTCCCTTTGTGAAAATGACAATAATATCTGCGAAGGCCAAGTATTAAGAAATAGGGCAGGAGTTCTTGACGAAAGCCTAAATCTCGTTACCCAAGATAAGAACTTGGGCCTCCATTGACTGTCTCTGTCTTATACAGGGTGTAATTGCTGTCTCTTATACACATCTAGATGTGTATAAGAGACAGGGTTGCGGGTTTAACAACAAAAGGAGACATAACATATGCAATCAACAAATCCTGTACTATTATATCTCCTTTACTGTGTCATAGTACAGTACGATCCACTGTGATTAAGCTCGTCTCAGTCTCTTATACACAATTTCTTCCTAGATAATCTCTTACTTACAATTCTTTAATGAATACGACCCGCTCTTGGTTCTTTTTAAATCTAATGCGACTACTTCTCCTTTATTAGTTCTCAATCTTGTTTGATTGTATCTCCTTTTGCCAATCAAACGTGCTTTTTAGAGTAAGGAAGAAGTTTCGATCGCTCGATATTGAGAGCCAAAAAATGACCACAAATTACGTTAATCGCATCTAGAAGAACACAAGATAAAATATTAGGAGATAATTAAGAAACATGAAAGGTGATCTAATCGACATACATGTTGAAAAGATAAGAATATCTAATAACGGATGATAAGCCCCTAATACGTGACTTAGTTAGACTAGATTGAGAACCATGTGTGGAACCTTTGCACAAAAGATTTAGATCAAATGAATATATCTAATCGCATTCGAAAGAGAACGGAGCCAACTATATTATACAATAACTAAGGAAGAAGTGTAATCGTAAGATATTGAGAATTGAGAAAGTCGACTAATTGTAATATATTGTGAGTCTAAAAGAAGATACTATCAAACAAGATTAAGAACTAATAAAGGAGAAGGGAATGATAAGATTTAAAAAGAACCAGAAAGGTTCCTCATCACGGTTCTCGCATCATTCTCTTCCATAAGTCACGAATTCCACTGTGATTAAGCACGTCTAGATGTGCCCTGTCTCTTATACACATCTAGATGTGATTAAGAGACGTAATTGTTTCATTTCTCAATTCTGACAAGAAAGAAAGTCTCTAATCGCACATCTTATGACACAGTAAAGGAGTTCTAATCTTACAGATTAAGAATTAACAAAGTAGATTGAGTCGATCGATTAAGAAATAGAATTGGCTTCATTTCTGAATTCAGCGACTCAAGGTAAGGTTGGAGCTGTCTCTTATACACATCTTTCTCAATACATGATCTAGACATAAGTGATAACCTGCGAAGACAGATTTATGACCTGTATCTTGTACACATCTCAGATGTTTCTTCAAAAGACAGGTATATTTTAGCTCGTCTTTTTTGCATCATCACATGGAAGGAGTTGTACTGCATTTATATTGAGAACTAAGAAAGGGACAAATCGTACAAGATTAAATACAATAACATAGAACAAGTCGTCATAAGATGTGTCTAAACACAGATTCTTGTTCTCAATAAGAGTACATTAGAAACATAATACGTTCTAATAACTCAGTGATAAGAACGTAAAATGTGATTTACTGTCTCTTTGTTGAGAACTCTCTTCAAGGAATATGTCCAGTGCTTGGCCTGTCTCTTAGAAGTTTCGATCGTCGATATTGAGAGCCAAAAAATGACTAATGCTCTATATTATGAATCGCAAAGGAGAACACATGATAAAATATTAGGAGATAATTACGTAACTAGATAGGTGATCTACTCGACATACATGTTTTTAATGAATACGACCTGTCTCTTATACACATCTAGATGTGTATAAGTGACAGTCTCAATCTAGTCTAAACCTGTCTCTTCTTATACACATCTAGATGTGTATTCTTTTGCAAATGCTAAGATGTGTATAAGAGACAGATATTACGATTAGTCGACTTTCTTAGTTCTCGATATCTATTGTGAGTCGTGAAAAGGAGATACAATCAAACAAGATTGAGAGAACTAATAAAGAGAAGTAGATTACACTTCTTCCTTAGTTATTAAGCAAGAGCGGGTCGTATTCATTAAAGATTCCCTCCCATTATTATCTAGTCGTATAAGAAAAGAAACTGAGAAATGACGGCTATATCTTTATGCCTGCACAATGATTAAGGAAGAAATTGTAATACGACGATATCTGAGAAGAAAGAAAGGTTAATTCTTTTTTTTTTTAATTGGACGTTTAAATGGCATGAGACATTTGAGTGAATCAATCTCAACCTCCAATGGGTGAACCCGTAACTGTCAAGCAGAGCTTGAGCCCTCTTCAAGTGCCATTACCTCCGCTGCAAGCTGGTTTGGTCAAGTAACCATTTGAAAAGCCCGATACAATGGCCCTTGTGATCCCTTATGACGCCACCACCCGCCGCCATTCCCTGATTACCTTTAGAGGCGCCATCCCCCTTTCTTAGATCTAATATCTTTTGTGCAGAGGTCCCACACATGGTTCAAAACCAACATATTAAGCCTTAGTCTTGTTATTCTCTTATGCATATCATAGATGTCCAATGAGAGAAGCAGCCTCAGCTCTGCTTTCTTATACAGTTAGATTTCTCTTATTTATTAATCAAAATGAATACTAGCCGCTCTTATTCTTTTTAAATGCAATACCACTACTTCTCAAACACAGCCATGTTCCTAGCTTTCCATAAGAACCAACATATTATACAAGGAGGATTTTGTGGATTAGCCCAATTGTGGAAGAGGTGCGCAGCCCAAGAAAGAAAGGGTCTAATCGTACTATATTATGACTGTCTCTTATACACATCTCTAGCCAAGTTTCAAAAGTACCAAACTTGGCGTGAGATAGCGCAGCACACAATAAGAAATAGAACAGAGTTCTTATAAAAGTAAATCCCAACTCAAGATAAGAACTTAACATCTCGATTTGATTTGGCCATATAGTACGATTAGACCCTTTCTTTCTTCACAATATCGTACTATTACAATTTCTTCCTTAATCCTTGTGCAGGCATAATTAATAGGCCTGTCTCTTACTGTCTCTTATACACATCTAGTAATTAGGCTAGATTAAGAACCTTTATTGTGTCATAATTGAAAAAGACCTTGAACAAAAGATTATCCAACCTTATTTGAAAAAGAACTGAGAAATGAAGCCAATTACACCCTGTCTAATGACGAGACAGCAATAATCGTACAATATTGAGAACTATGAAATGCGACTAATCGAGCTATACAATGAACAACAAAAGGAGACATAACATATTTGATCTCAATACAAAGAAGGAGTTTAGTCGTGTAGGATTAGGAAATCTGAGAGGAGTTACATTAAATACTACATTTGTCTCTTATATGAGATCAAATTTCACAAGGTAAGAACATAAATATGTTTTAATAATGGATTAAGAACCATGCGCTGGACATATTCCTTGAAGATTTAGAACTAATACATCATCTAATAGCATTTGCAAAATAATAGAGAAGTGAGGCCAATCAAACGTGCTATTAGATGATGTAAATGTGGAAGTTTGATCGCTCGATATTGAGAGCCAAAAAAATGACTAATGCTCTATATTATGAATCGCAAAGGAGAACACATGATAAAATATTAGGAGATAATTAAGAAACTAGAAAGGTGATCTAATCGACATACATGTTGAAAAGATAAGAATATCTAATAATGATGACAAGCCCCAAAACGTGACTTAGTTAGAGAGATTGAGAACCATGCGGACTCAGCACAAAAGATTTAGATCAAATGAATGATCTAATCGTATTCGAAAGAGAATGGAGGCAACTATATTAGGTTAATAAGTAAGGAAGAAGGGTAATCGTAAGATATCGAGAACTAAGAAAGTCGACTAATCGTAATATATTGTGAGTCGCAAAAGGAGATACAATCAAACAAGATTGAGAGAACTAATTGTAGGAGAAGTAGTCGTATTAGATTTTCTTCAATTCGAGAGATTTTCTTATTAAGAACCATGAGTCTATAACACTAGTACTCTTAGGCCTCTTATGTGTTAAGTTGACATATCAATACTCTCTATATTGGTGACTGTCTCGAAGTCATAACTGTGTGCACAAGGAGAGTGAAATCAATCTCAAGATTGTCAGACCCTTTTGTTGTTCATTGTATCGCTCGATTGGTCGCATTTCTTAGTTCTGTATATTGAGATTAGGGCTTCCTAATATTTGGTTCTTATTGCAAAGGTAGGAACATGGCTGTGTTTGATGGCTGTCTCTTATACACATCTTAGATAATGTGTTCTCTTAGATGGTCGTTTTAGGTTCATTTAACGTTGGCAATAAGTATAATTTCTAATTCCAACACTGTTGCCTTTAGTACATAAACCAACACTCAGGACCAAAGCCATTTAAATTTCTTAATATTCTTCAAGGATGCTACCTTAAGGTAGCAACACCTGAAGAAAGGAACACCACAAAGAGCTGCCCCTTCGAAACTTCCACCAAAGTTTGATACTAAAGCCTCGTACCACATCTCTCTAGTGGTGGAATCCTAGACCATTGGAGAGGTTGGCTCGGGCAAACTTTACCCCATGCGATCCAATGTCTTTTTAGGACCTCGTTTGAGCTGCCCTTAAAAGTTTGCAAATTGCCGCTCCAACTCTTTAATTACTGATCTTGGGGGAAGGAGAACCGATAATAGGTAGATGGGAATGCTGCCTTAACATGCTTGATTAGAATTAACCGCCCTGAGAGAGTAACCTCGCTTGCCATCCATGAACTGAAGCTACCTTTCAATTAAAATCTCTTAATTATAAATCTGGATTTTCTACGATGCCATTCTTGTGTAGAATGGCATTTAAGAAATATAAAGCCTATCAAACGCTTTGGCGAGGTCGAGTTTTATGATCAAATTTCCTCCCCTCTTCTTCCGATCTATGGAATTGGTCATTTCTTGCACAAGAAGAATGTTATTATACATGTCCCTCCCTTGAAATAGGCCACTTGTTCGGCTGAAATAATCTTCTGTAGAATTTCACCAGTCGGTTGGCCAATATCTTGGTGCAGATTTTGTTGAAGAAAGTGCACAAGCTTATGGGCCTAAGTCACTAAAAAGAATGATTGGCTCTTTTGGGAACGATCGAAACTTCTTCCTTACTCGTAAAGCACGTTTGATTGGCCTCACTTCTCTATTATTTTGCAAATGCTATTAGATCATGGTGAATAATGTCCCAAGCAGTGAAGAAAACCCCATTATAGCCATCAATTCCGCTGCTCCATTAGGATTAAGGTTGAAAACGGCCTCACCTCCTTCCGACAATTCCTAATAAACCTATAAGAGACAGGGATTAAGAACTGACATATAATTAGAACTTATTAAAAAATGAAATTCATCCCCTTTTTCCTCCCAAAAGCTTCCTCTTCGCCAAGCACCTCATATGGATCGCCGGGCATGAGCTAAGGCAATTTGGTTACTTTGGCTCGTGTGCCAAAAGTTCTTCTTCCTTGATGTGTATAAGAGACAGGCCCTTCAGCCATCGGTTGTTCGTGATTCGGCAGAGAAGGGCCTGGTATTCCTCATTCGAGACAGCTCCTTCTGGTTCGATCCATGGGCCTTGGAGGCTTTGAGCACAAGTGGCGAGTGGTCTGAGCACGTCTTGAGAAGGTGTTCAACACTAACTTGTTGGAAGGCTGCTAGAAAATGAGTGTTACATTCAAATCTGTCCAGCCTCTTCCATACCAAATTTCCAAGTCTATTCCCACGCCAAGTGAATTTACAGCCTTGAAAAGGTAAGTCCACCAAGCCACATGCATGTAGGCAATCATTGAAGTCATTCATGGCATCTCAGGAACTTACTGGTTCACTTTTCACTCTCACCTCTGCACTACCATCTTTAGATGTGTATATTGATCTATAAAAGACTTTGAACATTGATGCTTTGAGTTGCACTCGCAGCTATCTGAGCCTTATACTTATTAGAAAACATTAGGATTCTAGCTTTGTCAACCATCGGCTCCATTAGAGCAATGAGTTTGTCTCTTATACACATCTAGAATGTATAAGAGACAGGGCCTACAAAGTGAGGGTTGGCCCAAGCTAACCCCAAGCTCTTATGGCTGTCTCTTATACACATCTAGATGGTTTGAAATTCGAATGTGTGTTGGCTGATTTTCAGCATCCCTTGATTGTGCAGCCAAGGATGTTGGTGGTTCCACAAAATTCGAATTGGCCCCACTCTCCAAGGGGTTCAAGGGCTGACCTTCCACAATGTGCTCATTTTCAAAATTTGAATCCAAGTGCTGGTGTGCTTTGGCCTTATCCATCTGCTGGTTTGAATTGTCCCATTCATAAAGGCAAAGGACGGCGCACAATCTTCCAGCCATTAATTGAAAAGGTAGCTTCCCGGAATCACATCCAGCATGAGTGGTTGTTCTTCCACGGCTGGTGGTTGCAGCACCGTTGCTTCCTGTCGCCATGCCAATGGCTGTCTCTTATACACATCTAGATGTGTATAAGAGACAGAGATACAGTCACGCAAGATTGCCAATGCCTCATTACGACCCCCAACCACACCCTAGAAGGAAGGTCAGATAGAGGTCTACTTCCACACATACCTTAGCAACACTTGGCCCGGTGAAATTTGCAAAGTAAGCTAAGTCGAGTTTAAGGGGTGTTCCAACCGCTCTAATACCGGATGATAATCCCCTAATACGTGACTTAGTTAGACTAGATTGAGAACCATGTGTGGGACCTGTGCACAAAGGATTTAGATAATGGGTGCCACTTAAGAACCCTCATGTAGTAGCCATTAACAAACCAGGTGTTTTTGAGCCAACATCGTAGGAAGTCCTCCTCCGATGAAAACCTCATCAATATGTGCTTGTAATCAAGATGTTCTTGACACATCTCTTATACACAGCTAGAACATGGAAACTCTTCGCAAAAGTTTTCACACCATTGGATCTGTCTCTTATACACATCTAATACATGTAACGAAATGGTGCAGCAAGGTGTTGAACTTCATCTTGGGAGAAGAAAATCGCTGGTTCCACTTTGTGCAGTTGAAGAGCTTTCACAAGCGAGATGTGTATAAGAGACAGTCATAATATAGTACGATTAGACCCTTACACAATAAAGGAGATCTAATCGACAGATTAAGAATTAACAAAGTAGATAGAGGCGTATCAGATTAAGAAATAGAACAGGAGTTCTCATAAAAGTAAATCCCGTAACTCAAGATAAGAACTTAACTTACGATTTGATTTGGCCAAATGAAGAACCATGAGTGATAACTATGCATAAAAGAATAAGAACTAAAATATAATACGATGGTTTTGTAGAAATAAGTGAGAAACGAGGCAAAGTATACGTGTGCCTAATCACAGTGGAAGGAGTTGTACTGCATTTAGATTTCTGTATAAGAGACAGTCATTTCTTCCTATCCATTTCTTGTTTCTTAATCATTAAGTGCCTGTCTCTTATACACAAGAAAGGAGTTATAAGAGAAAGTCTTGTAGAATTTATAATGTTTCTACATGTACTTTACGAACCTTATTTGAAAAAGAACTGAGAAATGAAGCCAATTACACCCTGTATAATGACAAAGGAAGAAATGATAATCGTACATTATTGAGAACTATAAAGTGCGACTAATCGAACTATACAATTAACAACAAAAGGAGACATAACATATGCAATTCAGAACAAAGAAAGGAGATTAGTCGTGTAAGATAATGAAATATGAGAGGAGTTCCAATCATAGCACATTTGGAAAGGATATGAGATCAAATTTCACAAGGTAAGAACATAAATATGTTTTAATAATAATGGATTCCAACCATGCGCTGGACATATTTATGTTCTTACCTTGTGAATCTAATGATCTTTGCATCTTTTCGAAATTGAGGCCAATCAATTTTAAGAAACATGAAAGGTGATCTAATCGACATACATGTTGAAAAGATAAGAATATCTAATAACGGATGATAAGCCCCTAATACGTGACTTAGTTAGACTAGATTGAGAACCATGTGTGGAACCTTTGCACAAAAGATTTAGATCAAATGAATGATCTAATCGCATTCGAAAGAGAACGGAGCCAACTATATTAGCTTAATAACTAAGGAAGAAGTGTAATCGTAAGATATTGAGAACTGAGAAAGTCGACAATTGTAATATATTGTGAGTCGCAATAAGGTTAGATAATCTTTCAAACAAGATTAAGAACTAATAAAGGAGAAGTAGTCGTATAAGATTTAAAAAGAACCAGAGCGGTCGTATTCATTAAAGATTTGTAATTAAGAGATTATCTAATCGTATAAGAAAAGTTCTTTTTCTTGTACGATTAATTCTGCCTGCTTATACACTCTAAGGAAGAAATCTAATAGTACGATATTGAGAAGAAAGAAAGGGTCTAATCGAACTATATATTTGACAAGAGTAAAGGAGGTCTAATCATACAGGATTAAGAATTTGGAAAGTAGATCGAGTCGTATCGTATTAAGAAATAGAACAGGAGTTCTTCTAAAAGTAAATCTCGTGACTCAAGATAAGAACTTAACATACGATTTGATTTGGCCAAATGAAGAACCATGAGTGATAACTGTGCATAAAAGAATAAGAACTAAAATACAATAAGATGGTTTTGAAGAAATAAGTGAGAAATGAGGCCAAGTATACGAAGCTTAATCAATCAGTGGAAGGAGTTGTACTGATATTGAGAACTAAGAAAGGACAAATCGTACAAGATAAAATACTAATAACGGAGACAAGTCTCATAAGATCGAAACGAGAGACAACTCCTGTCACTTATACAAGCACTATACATGTGCCTAAGTTCTCACTTCTTTCATGAAAACCAGAATATCTTGATTACAAGCACTTCATTGATGACGCCGTATTTCGCCTTGCATTATGCGGTACGATGACACCTTAAAATCACTTAGCCACTTTCAAAAGATACCAGATGAAATTTTCTTAAGGTATGACCCATTAATATATATTCATAAGAATGACCATATGAACTATTCATGGACCTATTCCTTGACGATTTAGAACTAATACATCATCTAATAGCATTTGCAAAAGAATAGAGAAATGAGGCCGATCAAACTTGCTTTACGAGTAAGGAAGAAGTTGCAATCGTTCGATATTGAGTGCCAAGAAATTGACTAACAGTTCTATGTTATGAATCGCAAAAGGATAACACATGATAAAATATTAGGGATATTCGATAATTAAGAAACTAGAAAGGTGACCTAATCGACATACATGTTGAAAAGATAAAAATATCTAATAACGGATGATACGCCTCCCTAATACGTGACTTGGTTAGACTAGATTGAGAACCATGTGTGGGACCTGTGCACAAAAGATTCAGATCAAATGAAAGATCTAATAGCACTCGAAAGAGAACGGTGGCAACCATATTAGCTTAATAACTAAGGAAGAAGTGTAATCGTAAGATATTGAGAACTAAGAAAGTAGACTAATCGTAATATATTGTGAGTCGCAAAAGGAGATATAATCAAACAAGATTGAGAACTAATAAAGAAGAAGTAGTCGTATTAGATTTAAAAATAACCAAGAGCGGGTCGTATTCATTAAAGATTTATAATTAAGGGATTATCTAATCGTATAAGAAAAAGAACTTAGAAATGAGGCCTATTAATTATGCCTACACAATGATTAAGGAATAAATTGTAATAGTACGATATTGAGAAGAAAGAAAGGGTCTAATCGTACTATATTATGACACAATAAAGGAGATAATAATCGACAGAGTGAGAACTAACAAAGTAGATCGAGTCATATCGATTAATTACAGATCTTATAAAAGTAAATCCGGTAACTCAAGATAAGAACTTAACATTCGATTTTATTTGGCCAAATGATGATCCATGAGTGATAACTATGCATAAAAGAATAAGAACTAAAATATAATAAGTGAGAAATGAGGCCAACTATACGTGCTTAATCACAAGTGGAAGGAGTTGTACTGCATTTATATTGAGAACTAAGAAAGGTGACAAATCGTACTGTCTTAAATACTAATAACTGGGATCAAGTCGCATAAGATTAAGAAACAAGAGAGGAGTTCTCAACAAAGTACATGTCGAAACATAATAAGTTCTAATAACTCATGATAAGAACGTAAAATGTGATTTAATTATGCTAGATTAAGAGCCAAGAGTGAGTTCAAATTGAAAAAGACTTTGAACAAAAGATTATCTAACCTTATTTGAAAAAGAGCTGAGAAATGAAGCCAATTACACCTTGTATAATGACAAAGGAAGAAGTGATAATCGTACAATACTGAAAACTAAGAAATGCGGCTAATCGAGCTATTCAATGAAGAACAAAAGTAGACATAACATATGCAATTCAGAACAAAGAAAAGAGATTAGTCGTGTTACATTATGAAATAGGAGAGGAGTTCCAATCATAGCAAATTTCGAAAAGATATGAGATCAAATTTCACAAGGTAAGAACATAAATATGTTTTCATAACAATGGATTAAGAACCATTCGCGGGACCTATTCCTTGACGATTTAGAACTAATACATCATCTAATAGCCTTTGCAAAAGAATAGAGAAATGAAGCCGATCAAACTGTTTACTCAGTAAGGAAGAAGTTGCAATCGTTCGATATTGAGTGCCAAGAAATTGACTAACTGTTCTATGTTATTAATCGCAAAAGGAGAACGTATCATACAATATTCTGTCTCTTATACACATCTAGATGTGTATAAGAGACAGCATTAGAAACTAGAAAGGTGATCTAATCGACATACATGTTGAAAAGATATTTTATCTACATGTACTTCTTTTGATAAGCGTAACTAGATGTGTCTTAGAGACACTAGACATGGATCTCAATTATTAGCATTTAATCTTGTACGATTAAGCTAATACCTGTCTCTTATACACATCTAGATGTGTATAAGAGACAGTCTTCCTTCGTTATTAAGCTAATATAAGTGTAATCGTAAGATATTGAGAACTAAGAAAGTCGACTAATCGTAATATAATGTGAGTCTAAAAGGAGATACGATCAAAGAAGATTGGGAGAACTAATAAAGGAGAAGTAGTCGTATTAGATTTAAAAGAACCAAGAGCGGGTCATATTCATTAAACATTTGTAATTAAGAGATTATCTAATCGTATAAGAAAAAGAACTGAGAAATGAGGCCTATTAATTATGCCTGCACAATGATTACGGAAGAAATTGTAATAATACGATATTGAGAAGAAAGAAACGGTGTAATTGCACTATATTATTCTTATGACACAATAAGAGAGATCTAATCGTACTGGATTGAGAACTAACATTAGATGATGTATTAGAGACTAAATTGTCAAGGAATAGGTCACATTATATTTTAGTTCTTATTCTTTGCTGCATAGTTATCACTCATGGTAGATTTGATTTGGCCAAATTAAATCGCACTCATGGTTCTTATCGGTACCTGTCTGAATTATACACTCCTAGATGTGTATCACGGTATATTAGATGTGTATAAGAGATGAGGCCAATTAAGCACGTATCTTAGTCACAGTGGAAGGAGTTGTAATCGACGATATTGAAATGCCCTCATTACCGACCCCCAACCACACCCTAGAAGGAAGGTCAGATAGGAGGTCTACTTCCACACATACCTTAGCAACACTTGAACGGGTTCTCACAAAGTGTGTAGTGGCATAATTAGTTCTAATGTCTCTTATAACATCTAGATGTGTATAAGATGCAGACTTAACAATGTGTCTCTTAGTACAAGAGTGAGTCTTACTTTGAACAAAAGATTATCATAACCTTATTTGAAAAAGAAACTGAGAAATGAAGCCAATTACACCTTGTATAATGACAAAGGAAGAAGTGATAATGGTACAATATTGAGAACTATGAAATGAGACTAATCGAGCTATACAATGAACAACAAAAGGAGACATAACAGATGCAATTCAGAACAGAGAAAGGAGTTTAGTCGTGTAAGATTATGAAATATGAGAGGAGATCCAATCATAGCACATTTCGAAAAGATATGAGATCAAATTTCACAAGGTAAGAACATGAATATGCTTTCATAAGAAGGGATTAAGAACCATTCGCGGGACCTATTCCTTGACAATTTAGAACTAATACATCATCTAATAGCATTTGCAAAAGAATAGAAAAATGAGGCCAATCAAACTTGCTTTACGAGAAAGGAAGAAGTTGCCATCGTTCGATATTGGGTGCCAAGAATTGACAAACTGTTCCATGTTATGAATCGCAAAAGGAGAACAGATCACAAAATATTAGGGAGATAATTAGCTGAAACTAGAAAGGTGATCTAATCGACATACATGTTCGAAAGATAAGAATATCTAATAACGGATGATAAGCCCCTAATACGTGACTAAGTTAGACTAGATTGAGAACCATGTGTGGGACCTCTGCACAAAAGATTTAGATCAAATGAATGACCTAATCGCATTCGAGAGAGAACGGAGGCAACTATATTTGCTTAATAACTAAGGAAGAAGTGTAATCGTAAGATATTGAGAAACTAAGAAAGTCGACTAATCGTAATATATTGTGAGTCGCAAAAGGAGATACAATCAAAGAAGATTGGGAGAACTAATAAAGGAGAAGTAGTCGTATTAGATTTAAAAGAACCAAGAGCGGGTCGTATTCATTAAACATTTATAATTAAGAGATTATCTAATCGTATAAGAAAAAGATCTGAGAAATGAGGCCTATTAATTATGCCTGCACAATGATTATGGAAGAAATTGTAATTAGTTACGATATTGAGAAGTCGAAAGGGTGTAATCGTACTTATAATATTATGACACAATAAGAGAGATCTAATCGTACAGGATTGAGAACAAACAAAGTAGATCGAGTCATATCAGATTAAGAAATAGAACAGGAGTTCTTATAAAAGTAAATCTCGTAACTCAAGATAAGAACTTAAAATGCGATTTGATTTGGCCAAATTAAGAACCATGAGTGATAACTATGCGTAAAAGAATTAGAACTAAAATATAATATGACGGTTTTGAAGAAATAAGTGAGAAATGAGGCCAAGTATACGTGCTTAATTACAGTGGACTTTGAGTTGTAATCCCTGTCTCGATATTGAGAACTAAGAAAGTGTATAAATCGTACAAGATTAAATGCTCAATATTGTACCATTATCACTTCTTCCTCTGTCTCTTATACACATCTAAAAGTACATGTAGAAAATAATAAGTTCTAATAACTCATGATAACAACGTAAAATGTGATTTAATTATGCTAGATTAAGAACCAAGTATGAGTTCAAACTGAAAAAGACTTTGAACTGAACCCCAAAAGATTATCTAACCTTATTTGAAAAAGAACTGAGAAATGAAGCCAATTACACCTTGTATAATGACAAAGGAAGAAGTGATAATGGTACAATATTGAGAACTATGAAATGAGACTAATCGAGCTATACAAGGAACAACAAAAGGAGACATAACATATGCAATTCAGAACAAAGAAAGGAGTTTAGTCGTGTAAGATTATGAAATATGATCCAATCATAGCACATTTCGAAAAGATATCAGATCTTGGTTCTTAATCTAAGAATAAAAATATCACTTCATAATACGCGAGTATCATGAGAGTTTGAACAAAAGATTATCTAACCATATTTGAAAAAGTACTGAGAAATGAAGCCAATTACGCCTTGTATAATGACAAAGGAAGAAGTGATAATGGTACAATATTGAGAACTATGAAATGAGACTAATCGAGCTATACAAGGAACAACAAAAGGAGACATAACATATGCAATTCAGAACAAAGAAAGGAGTTTAGTCGTGTAAGATTATGAAATATGAGACATCTTCCAATCATAGCACATTTCGAAAAGATTGAGATCAAATTTCTCAAGGTAAGAACAAAAATATGCTTTCATTTTAAGGTTCTTTTCCATTCGCTCGACCTATTCCTTGACAATTTAGAACTAATACATCATCTAATAGCATTTGCAAAAGAAAAGAGAAATGAGGCCGATCAAACTTGCATTACGAGAAAGGAAGAAGTTTCCATCGTTCGATATTGAGTGCCAAGAAATTGACTAACTGTTCTATGTTATGAATAGCAAAAGGAGAACAGATCACAAAATATTAGGGAGATATACAGGAAACTAGAAAGGTGATCTAACCGACATACATGTTGAAAAGATAAGAATATCTAATAACGGATGATAAGCTCCTAATACATGACTTAGTTAGACTAGATTGAGAACCATGTGTGGGACCACTGTACTGTCTCTTTATACAAATCTATGATCTAATAAGATTCGAAAGAGAACGGAGGCAACTATATTAGCTTAATAACTAAGGAAGAAGTGTAATCGTAAGATATTGAGAACTAAGAAAGTCGACTAATCGTAATATATTTGTTCTGAAAGGAGATACAATGAAACAAGATTGAGAACTAATAAAGGAGAAGTTGTCGTGTTAGATTTGAAAGAACCAAGAGCGGGTCGTATTCATTAAACATTTATAATTAAGAGATTATCTAATCGTATAAGAAAAAGAACTGAGAAATGATAAGATACATCCCAAGGACTTGATTTGTGATCAATTGTCCACAAATGTTAGTCAAGTCCTTGGGATGTACTCTTGATCTCGTAATTGGACCAATTGGAACTTGAAGTGCGGAGAGATGTCACATAAGAGACATGTTGGGCTTAGACAAGTTGTTGAAGTTCAACGTTGTACCTTAAACACATTTGGAGATGAAGTCCACTAAAGAGTCTAAGATGTTCTTAGTAATGGACGTCCAAGTCATTGAAGATCAAGCCTAGGATGAGAAGCTAAAGGGTCAAATTTAGCCTCATTATTTCGCCAGGAATATTCTTTTATTTAGTTGTTCTAGTCTTTTGCATTGAGCCCAATTGTTTTAAGTGTTAGTGTGTTTAATTGGGCTGTATTGAATGACGTAATTATTTGTTTTAAATGGGCCATGTATTTTGCTATCCATGCACTGTCTCTTATACACATCTAGATGTGTATGGACCGAGGATCCAGCCCAACTATTAAAACTAGCTATCCCACATTGAATAATTTAGTCCTAGAATCCTCCACCCTCAACTATAAATAGAGGGTTCTTGTACACAATCTAAGTGAAGGAATGAATTTTGGCAATAAGATTTCAGTTTTTCTTTTTCCTCTCATACGAGTGAATTAGAATTTTAGATTTCTCTTTAGTCTTGTCTAGACTAGGAATCTAGTTGGGGCTTCAAGATTGAACACTTGAGGTTATAACCAACACCAGGTATTGATTTTCTGCCAATTAGGCTTTCGATCAATTCCTTGCTCATAGTTAAAACATAGCCTTGTGGCTAATCAAGGAGGTCTATTAACAACTACCTTTCGCTTGTGCATATAAACCCTAGGCCGTCCTTTTTTTTCGATCATAAAGTTGGGTTCTTTTGCATTTTGTGATCAAGTTCTACATACCCTGGGCATCAACCCGTATCATGAGGCCTATTAATTATGCCTGCACAATGATTACGGAAGAAATTGTAATAATACGATATTGAGAAGAAAGAAAGGATGTAATCGTACTATATTATGACACAATAAAAGAGATCTAATCGTTAATTGAGAACAAACAAAGCAGATGCTATTGTCATATCAGATTAAGAAATAGAACAGGAGTTCTTATAAAAGTAAATCTCGTAACTCAAGATAAGAACTTAAAATGCGATTTGATTTGGCCAAATTAAGAACCATGAGTGATAACTATGCGTAAAAGAATTAGAACTAAAATATAATATGACGGTTTTGAAGAAATAAGTGAGAAATGAGCCCAAGTATACATCTTATGTGTATAAGAGACAGGTCTACAAAGGAAGAAGTGATAATGGTACAATATTGAGAACTATGAAATGAGACTAATCGAGCTATACAAGGAACAACAAAAGGAGACATAACATATGCAATTCAGAACAAAGAAAGGAGTTTAGTCGTGTAAGATTATGAAATATGATCCAATCATAGCACATTTCGAAAAGATATGAGATCAAATTTCACAAGGTAAGAACAAAAATATGGTTTCATAATAAGGGATTAAGAACCATTCGCGGGACCTATTCCTTGACAATTTAGAACTAATACATCATCTAATAGCATTTGCAAAAGAAAAGAGAAATGTGACACAAGAAGGGAGTTCTCAACAAAGTACGTGTAGAAACATAATAAGTTATAATAACTCCGGATAACAACGTAAAATGTTATTTAATTATGCTAGATTAAGAACCAAGAATGAGTTCAAATTGAAAAAGACTTTGAACAAAAGATTATCTAACCATATTTGAAAAAGTACTGAGAAATGAAGCCAATTACGCCTCTTTTATGTATAATGACAAAGGAAGAAGTGATAATCGTACAATACTGAGAACTAAAAAATGTGACTAATCGAGCTATACAATGAACAACAAAAGGAGACATAACATATGCAATTCAGAACAAATAAAGGAGATTAGTCGTGTTATATTATGAAATATGAGAGGAGATCCAATCATAGCACATTTTGAAAAGATATGAGATCAAATTTCACAAGGTAAGAACCTAAATATGTTTTAATAAGAATGGATTAAGAACCATGCGCTGGACGTATTCCTTGAATATTTAGAACTAATGCATCATCTAATAGCATTTGGAAAAGAATAGAGAAATGGGGCCGATCAAACACGCTTTACGAGTAAGGAAGAAGTTGCGATCGTTCGATATTGGGAGCCAAGAAATTGACTAACTATTCTTTGTTATGAATCGCAAAAGGAGAACACATCATAAAATATTAGGGAGATAATTAGGAAACTAGAAAGGTGATCTAATCGACATACATGTTGAAAAGACTCAAAGAATATCTAGTGACGGATGATAAGCCCCTAATACGTGACTTCGTTTGACTAGATTAAGAACCATGTGTGGAACCACTGCACAAAAGATTTAGATCAAATGAATCATCTAATCGTATTCGAAAGAGAACGGAGGCTACTATATTAGCTTAATAACTAAGGATGAAGTGTAATCTTAAGATATTGAGAACAAAGAAAGTCGACTAATCTTAATATATTGTGAGTCGCAAAAGGAGATACAATCAAACAAGATTGACCACTAATAAAGGAGAAGTAGTCGTATTAGATTTAAAAAGAATCAAGAGCGGGTCGTATTCATTAAAGATTTGTAATTAAGAGATTTTCTAATCGTATAAGAAAAAGAACTGAGGAATGAGGCCTATTAATTATGCCTGCACAATGATTAAGGGAGAAATTATAATAGCACGATATTGAGAAGAAAGAAAGGGTGTAATCGTACAATATTATGACACAATAAAGGAGATCTAATCGTACATGATTATAGAACTAACAAAGTAGATCGAGTCATATCAGATTAAACAGGAGTTCTTATAAAAGTAAATCTGGTAACTCAAGATAAGAACTTAAAATGCGATTTGACTTGGCCAAATTAAGAACCATGAGTGATAACTATGCATAAAAGAATAAGAACTAAAATATAATATGATGGTTTTGAAGAAATAAGTGAGAAATGAGGCCAAGTATACGTGCTCAATCACAGTGGAAGGAGTTGTAATCGTACGATATTAAGAACTAAGAAAGGGGACAAATCGTACAGGATTAAATACTAATAACTTATCAAGTCGCATAATATTAAGACACAAGAAAGGAGTTCTCAACAAAGTACATGTAGAAAGATGATAAGTTGTAATAACTAATGATAACAACGTAAAATGTGATTTAATTATGCTAGATTAAGAACCAAGACTGAGTTCAAATTGAAAAAGACTTTGAACAAAAGATTATCTAACCTTATTTGAAAAAGAACTGAGAAATGAAGCCAAGTGTTACACCTGGTATAATGACAAAGGAAGAAGTGATAATCGTACAATACTGAGAATTAAAAAATGCGACTAATCGAAAGTTTGTACATACAATGAAAAACAAAAGGACACACAACATATTGAGAAGAAATTGCAATAGTTCGATATTTAGAAGAAAGAAAGGGTCTAATCGTACTATATTATGACACAATAAAGGAGATCTAGTCGTACAGGATTGAGAACTAACAAAGTAGATCGAGTCATATCAGATTAAGAAATAGAACAGGAGTTCTGATAAAAGTAAATCTCGTCTGTCTCTTATAAGAACTTAATTACTGTGATTTTATACGATCAAGATTTCATAGAACTCATGAGTGATAACTATGCATAAAAGAATAATAACTAAAATATAATATGATGGTTTTGAAGAAACTTATGAGAATTGAACCATCATATACGTTTATATTTCACAGTGGTAGGAATTGTCATATGACTATTAACTGGGATAAGTCGAATAAGATTAAGACCCAAGAAAGAAGTTCTCAACAAATCTATATGTAGAAACATAATAAGTTCCAATATCATACCTGTCTCTTATATTATCTTAGATGTGTATTAGATTGAGAACTAATTCTTTAATGTGATCATATTACGATTGTTCGACTTTATTCTAGTTATTAATATCTGAAAAAGAATCTGAGAAATGAAGCCAATTACACCTTGTATAATGACAAAGGAAGAAGTGATAATCGTACAATACGATAACTAAAAATGCGACTAATCGAGCTATATAATGAACAACAAAAGGAGACATAACATATGCAATTCAGAACAGAGATGTGGAGATTAGTCAGTTAGATTATGAAATATGAGAGGAGATCCAATCATAGCACATTTCAAAAGATAGTGAGATCCTGTCACAAGATACAAACATAAATATGCTTTCATAAGAAGGGATTAAGAAACATTCGCGGGACCTATTCCTTGATGATTTAGAAATTCTAATACAAACTTCTTTACGTATAAGAAAGAAGTTGCAATCGTTCGACATTGAGTGCCAAAAAATTGACTAACTGTTCTATGTTACGAATCGAAATAGGAGAACACATCATAAAATATTAGGGAGACAATTAGGAAACTAGAAAGGTGATCTAATCGACATACATGTTGAAAAAATAAGAATACCTAATAACGGATTATAAGCCCCTAATACGTGACTTAGTTTGACAAGATTGAGAACCATGTGTAAGACCTGTGCACAAAAGATTTAGATCAAATGAATGATCTAATCGCATTTGAAAGAGAATGGAGGCAACTATATTAGCTTAATAACTAAGGAAGAAGTGTAATCGTAAGATATTGAGAACTAAGAAAAGTCGACTAATCGTAATATATTGTGAGTCGCAAAAGGAGATACGATCAAACAAGATTGAGAACTAATAAAGGAGCAGTAGTCGTAATAGATTTAAAAAGAACCAAGAGTGGGTCGTATTCATTAAATTAGATTTATAATTAAGAGATTATCTAATCGTATAGGAAAAAGAACTGAGGAATGAGGCCTATTAATTATGCCTGCACAATGATTAAGGCAGAAATTGTAACAGCACGATATTGAGAAGAAAGAAAGGGTCTAATCTTACTATATTATGACACAATAAAGGAGATCTAATCGTACAGGATTGTGGACTAACAAAGTAGATCGAGTCATACCAGATTAAACAGGAGTTCTTATAAAAGTAAATCTGGTAACTCAAGATAAGAACTTAAAATGCGATTTGATTTGGCCAAATTAAGAACCATGAGTGATAACTATGCATAAAAGAATAAGCACTAAAATATAATATGATGGTTTTGAAGAAATAAGTGAGAAATGAGGCCAAGTATAGGTGCTTAATCATAGTGTAAGGAGTTGTATTCGTACGATATTGAGAACAAAGAAAGGGGACAAATCGTACAAGATTATATACTAATGACTGGGATCAAGTCGCATAAGATTAAGACACAAGAAACGTTGGAGTTCTCAATAAAGTACATGTAGAAACATAATAAGTTCTAATAACTCATGAAAACAACGTAAAATGTGATATACTTATGCTAGATTAAGAACCAAGTATGAGTTCAAATTGAAAAAGACTTTGGACAAAAGATTATCTAACCTTATTTGAAAAAGAACTGAGAAATGAAGCCAATTAGACCATGTAAGTGAGAATGGTACAATATTGAGAACTACGAAATGCGACTAATCGAGCTATACAATGAACAACAAAAGGAGACATAACATATGCAATTCAGAACAAAGAAAGGAGATTAGTCGTGTTAGATTATGAATTATGAGAGGAGATCCAATCATAGCACATTTTGAAAAGATATGAGATCAAATTTCACAAGGTAAGAACAAAAATATGCTTCCATAAGAAGGGATTAAGAACCATTCGCGGGACCTATTCCTTGACGATTTAGAACCAATACATCATCTAATAGCATTTGCAAAAGAATAGAGAAATGAGGCCAATCATCAACTTGCTTTACGAGTAAGGAAGAAGTTGCAATCGTTCGATATTGGGTGCCAAGAAATTGTCTAACTGTTCTATTTTATGAATCGCAAAAGGAGAACACATCATAAAATATTAGGGAGATAATTAGGAAACTAGAAAGGTGGTCTAATCGACAATAATGTTGAAAAGATAAGAATATCTAATAACGGATGATAAGCCCCTAATACGTGACTTAGTTAGACTAGATTGAGAACCATGTGTGGGACCTTTGCACAAAGGATTTTGATCAAATGAATGATCTAATCGCATTCGAAAGAGAACGGAGGCAACTATGTTAGCTTAATAACTAAGGAAGAAGTGTAATCGTAAGATATTGAGAACTAACAAAGTCGACTAATCGTAATATATTGTGAGTCGTAAAAGGAGATGCAATCAAACAAGATTGAGAACTAATAAAGGAGAAGTAGTCATATTAGATCTAAAAAGAACCAAGAGCGGGTCGTATTCATTAAAGATTTCTAATATATTAAGAGATTATCTAATCGTATAAGAAAAAGAACTGAGAAACGAGGCCTATTAATTATGCCTGCACAATTATTAAGGAAGAAATTGTAATAGCACGATATTGAGAAGAAAGAAAGGGTCTAATCTTACTATATTATGACACAATAAAGGAGATCTAATCGTACAGGATTGTGGACTAACAAAGTAGATCGAGTCATATCAAATTAAACATGTATGTCTTTCTTTCTTCTCAATATCGTAACTCAACATAACGAACTTAAAATGCGATTTGATTTGGCCATAGCTCCTGTCTCTTATACACATCTAGATGTGTATAAGAGACAGTACTTGGCCTCATTTCTCACTTAATTCTTCAAAACGATCATATTACATTTTATTTGTGCACAGGGTGGAAGGAGTTGTAATCGCATTTACGATATTGAGAACTAAGAAAGGGGACAAATCGTACAAGATTAAATACTAATAACTGGAATCAAGTCGCATAAGATTAAGACACATCAAAGAGAGTTCTCAATAAAGTACATGTTGAAACATAATAAGTTCTAATAACTCATGATAACAACGTAGAATGTGATATAATTATGCTAGATTTAGAACCAAGAATTAGTTCAAATAGAAAAAGACTTTGAACAAAAGATTATCTTAACCTTTCTTCTGAAAGCATATTTATGTTCTTACCTTGTGAAATTTGATCTCATATCTTTTCGAAATGTGCTATGATTGGATCTATGTCTCCTTTTGTTGTGTGCTATATCGTACAATACTGAGGACTAAAAATGCGACTAATCGAGCCATATAATGAACAACAAAAGGAGACATAACATATGCAATTGAGAACAAAGAAAGGAGATTAGTCGTGTTAGATTATGAAATATGAGCGGAGATCCAATCATAGCACATTTCGAAAAGATATGAGATCAAATTTCACAAGGTAAGAACATAAATATGCTTTCAGAAGAAGGGATTAAGAACCATTCGCGGGACCTATTCCTTGACGATTTAGAACTAATACATCATCTAATAGCATTTGCAAAAAATAGAGAAATGATTTGGGCCGATCGAACTTGCTTTACGAGTATGGAAGTAGTTGCGTTTGTTCGATATTGAGTGCCAAGAAATTGACTAACTGTTCTATGTTCTGAATCGCAAAAGGAGAACACATCATAAAATATCAGGGAGATAATTAGGAAACTATAAAGGTGATCTAATCGACATACATGTTGAAAAGATAAGAATATCTAATAACGGATGATAAACCCCTAATACGTGACTTAGTTAGACTAGATTGAGAACCATGTGTGGGACCTGTGCACAAAAGATTTAGATCAAATGAATGATCTAATCGCATTCGAAAGAGAACGGAGGCAACTATATTAGCTTAATAACTAAGGAAGAAGTGTAATCGTAAGATATTGAGAACTAAGAAAGTCGACTAATCGTAATGTATTGTCAGTTGCAAAAGGAGATACAATAAAAAAAGATTGAGATCTAATAAAGGATAAGTAGTCGTATTAGATTTAAAAAGAACCAAGAGTGGGTCCTATTCATTAAAAATGTTTATAATTAAGAGATCATCTAATCGTATAAGAAAAAGAACTGAGAAATGAGGCCTAGTAATTATGCCTGCACAATGATTAAGGAAGAAATTTTAGTAGCACGATATTGATAAGAAAGAAAGGGTCTAATTGTACTATATTATGACACAATAAAAGAGATCTAATCGTACAGGATTGACAACTAACAAAGTAGATCGAGTCATATCAGATTAAGAAATAGAACAGCATTTCTTATAAAAGTAAATCTGGTAACTCAAGATAAGAACTTAAAATGCGATTTGATTTGGCCAAATTAAGAACCATGAGTGATAACTATGCATAAAAGAATTAGAACTAAAATATAATATGATGGTTTTGAAGAAATAAGTGAGAAATGAGGCCAAGTATACGTGGTTAATCACAGTGGAAGGAGTTGTAATCGTAAGATATTGAGAACTAAGAAAGGGGACAAATCGTACAAGATTAAATACTACTAAATGGGATCAAGTCGCATAAGATTAAGACACAAGAATGGAGTTCTGAACAAAGTACATGTTGGAACAGAATAAGTTCTAATAACTCATGATAAGAACGTAAAATGTGATTTAATTATCATAGATTAAGTACCAAGAATGAGTTCCAACTGAAAAAGTCTTTGAACAAAAGATTATCTAACCTTATTTGACAAAGAACTGAGAAATGAAGCCAATTACACCATGTATAATGACAAAGGAAGAAGTGATAATGGTACAATATTGAGAACTATGAAATGCGACTAATCGAGCTATATAATGAACAACAAAAGGAGACATAACATATGCAATTCAGAACAAAGAAAGGATATTAGTCGTGTAAGATTATGAAATATGAGAGGAGATCCAGTCATAGCACATTTGGAAAAGATATGAGATCAAATTTCACAAGGTAAGAACCTAAATATGTTTTAATAAGAATGGATTAAGAACCATGCGCTGGACCTATTCCTAGAAGATTTAGAACTGGCGCTTCGTCTAATAGCATTTGCAAAATTAGAATAGAGAAATGTGGCCAATAAAACTTGCTTTATGAGTAAGGGAGAAGTTGCGATCGTTCGATATTGAGAGCTAAGAAATTGACTAACTGTTCTACGTTATGAATCCAAAAATGAGAACACATGATAAAATATTTGGGAGATAATTAAGTAACTAGAAAGGTGATCTAATCGACATACATGTTGAAAAGATAAGAATATCTAATAACGGATGATAAGCCCCTAATACGTGACTTAGTTAGACTAGATTGAGAACCATGTGTGGGACCTGTGCACAAATGATTAAGATCAAATGAATGAACTAATCGCATTCGAAAGATAACGGAGGCTACTCTATTAGCTTAATAACAAAGGATGAAGTATAATCGTAAGATATTGAGAACTAAGAAAGTCGACTAATCATAATATATTGTGAGTTGCAAAAGGAGATACAATCAAACAAGATTGAGAACTAATAAAGGAGAAGTAGTCGTATTAGATTTAAAAAGAACCAAGAGCGGTATTTATGTCGTATTCATTAAAGATTTATAATTAAGAGATTATCTAATCGTATAAGAAAAAAACTGAGAAATGAGGCCTATTAATCATGCCTGCACAATGATTAAGGGAGAAATTGTAATAGCACGATATTGAGAAGAAAGAAAGGGTCTAATCTTACTATATTATGACACAATAAAGGAGATCTAATCGTACAGGATTGTGGACTAACAAAGTAGATCGAGTCATATCAGATTAAACAGGAGTTCTTATAAAAGTAAATCTCGTAACTCAAGATAAGAACTTAAAATGCGATTTGATTTGGCCAAATTAAGAACCATGAGTGATAACTATGCATAAAAGAATAAGATCTAAAATATAATATGATGGTTTTGAAGAAATAAGTGAGAAATGAGGCCAAGTATACGTGGTTAATCACAGTGGAAGGAGTTGTACTCGTACGATATTGAGAACTAAGAAAGGGACAAATCGTACAAGATTAAATGCTAATAACTGGGATCAAGTCGCATAAGATTAAGACACAAGAAAGGAGTTCTCGACAAAGTACATGTAGAAACATAATAAGTTCTAATAACTCATGATAAGAACGTAAAATGTGATTTAATTATGATAGATTAAGAACCAAGAATGAGTTTCAACTGAAAAGATTTTGAACAAAAGATTATCTAACCTTATTCGAAAAAGAACTGAGAAATGAAGCCAATTACACCCTGTATAATGACAAAGGAAGAAGTGATAATGGTAAAATATTGAGAACTATGAAATGCGACTAATTGAGCTATACAATGAACAACAAAAGGATGACATAACATATGCAATTCAGAACAAAGAAAGGAGTTTAGTCGTGTAAGATTATGAAATATGAGATGAGTTCCAATCAAAGCACATTTGGAAAAGATATGAGGTCAAATTTCACAAGGTAAGAACATAAATATGTTTTAATAAGAATGGATTAAGAACCATGCGCTGGACCTATTCCTTGAATATTTACAACTAATGCATCATCTAATAGCATTTGTCAAAAGAATAGAGAAATGAGGCCAATAAAACTTGCTTTACGAGTAAGGAAGAAGTTGCGATCGTTCGATATTGAGTGCCAAGAAATTCACTAACCGTTCTATGTTATGAATCGCAAAAGGAGAACACATCATAAAATATTAGGGAGATAATTAGGAAACTAGAAAGGTGATCTAATCGACATACATGTTGAAAAGATAAGAATATCTAATAACGGATGATAAGCCCCTAATACGTGACTTAGTTAGACTAGATTGAGAACCATGTGTGGGACCTCTGCACAAAAGATTTAGATCAAATGAATGACCTAATCGCATTCGAGAGAGAACGGAGGCAACTATATTTGCTTAATAACTAAGGAAGAAGTGTAATCGTAAGATATTGAGAACTAAGAAAGTCGACTAATCATAATATATTGTGAGTCGCAAAAGGAGATACAATCAAACAAGATTGAGAACTAATAAAGGAGAAGTAGTCGTATTAGATTTAAAAAGAACCAAGAATTGCGGGTCGTATTCATTAAAGATTTATAATTAAGAGATTATCTAATCGTATAAGAAAAAAACTGAGAAATGAGGCCTATTAATTATGCCTGCACAATGATTAAGGGAGAAATTGTAATAGCACGATATTGAGAAGAAAGAAAGGGTCTAATCTTACTATATTATGACACAATAAAGGAGATCTAATCTTGTACAGATTGTGGACTAACAAAGTAGATCGAGTCATATCAGATTAAACAGGAGTTCTTATAAAAGTAAATCTCGTAACTCAAGATAAGAACTTAAAATGCGATTTGATTTGGCCAAATTAAGAACCATGAGTGATAACTATGCATAAAAGAATAAGAACTAAAATATAATATGATGGTTTTGAAGAAATAAGTGAGAAATGAGGCCAAGTATACGTGGTTAATCACAGTGGAAGGAGTCGTAATCGTACGATATTTAGAACTAAGAAAGGGGACAAATCGTTCAAGATTAAATACTACTAACTGGGATCAAGTCACATAAGATTAAGACACAAGAAAGGAGTTCTCAACAAAGTACATGTCGAAACATAATAAGTTCTAATAACTCATGAAAACAACGTAAAATGTGATTTAATTATGCTGGATTAAGAACCAAGAATGAGTTCAAATTGAAAAAGACTTTGAACAAAAGATTATCTAACCTTATTCGAAAAAGAACTGAGAAATGAAGCCAATTACACCCTGTATAATGACAAAGGAAGAAGTGATAATGGTACAATATTGAGAACTATGAAATGCGACTAATTGAGCTATACAATGAACAACAAAAGGAGACATAACATATGCAATTCAGAACAAAGAAAGGAGTTTAGTCGTGTAAGATTATGAAATATGAGATGAGTTCCAATCAAAGGACATTTGGAAAAGATATGAGGTCAAATTTCACAAGGTAAGAACATAAATATGTTTTAATAAGAATGGATTAAGAACCATGCGCTGGACCTATTCCTTGAATATTTACAACTAATGCATCATCTAATAGCTGATTTGCAAAAGAATAGAGAAATGAGGCCAATAAAACTTGCTTTACGAGTAAGGGAGAAGTTGCGATCGTTCGATATTGAGAGCCAAGAAATTGACTAACTGTTCTACGTTATGAATCGAAAAATGAGAAATTGACTAACTGTTCTACGTTATGAATCGAAAAATGAGAACACATGATAAAATATTAGGGAGAAAATTAAGAAACTAGAAAGGTGATCTAATCGACATACATGTTGAAAAGATTTGAATATCTAATAACGGATGATAAGCCCCTAATACGTGACTTAGTTAGTCTAGATTGAGAACAATGTGTGGGACCTGTGCACCAAAGATTTAGAACAAATGAATGATCTAATCGCATTCGAAAGAGAACGGAGGCAACTATATTGGCTTAATCACTAAGGAAGAAGTGTAATCGTAAGATATTGAGAACTAAGATAGTCCAATAATTGTAATATATTGTGAGTCGCAAAAGGAGATACAATCAAACAAGATTGAGAACTTAAATAAAGGAGAAGTAGTCGTATTAGATTTAAAAAGAACCAAGAGCGGGTCGTATTCATTAAAGATTTATAATTAAGAGATTATCTAATCGTATAAGAAAAAAAACAGAGAAATGAGGCCTATTAATCATGCCTGCACAATGATTAAGGGAGAAATTGTAATAGCACGATATTGAGAAGAAAGAAAGGGTCTAATCTTACTATATTATGACACAATAAAGGAGATCTAATCGTACAGGATTGTGGACTAACAAAGTAGATCGAGTCATATCAGATTAAACAGGAGTTCTTATAAAAGTAAATCTCGTAAGTCAAGATAAGAACTTAAAATGTGATTTGATTTCGTCAAATTAAGAACCATGAGTGATAACTATGCATAAAAGAATAAGAACTAAAATATAATATGATGGTTTCGAAAAAATAAGTGAGAAATGAGGCCAAGTATACGTGCTTAATCACAGTGGAAGGAGTTGTAATCCTACGAAATTGAGAACTAAGAAAGGGGACAAATCGTACAAGATTAAATACTACTAACTGGGATCAAGTCGCATAAGATTAAGACACAAGAAAGGAGTTCTCGACAAAGTACATGTAGAAACATAATAAGTTCTAATAACTCATGATAAGAACGTAAAATGTGATTTAATTATGATAGATTAAGAACCAAGAATGAGTTTCAACTGAAAAAGATTTTGAACAAAAGATTATCTAACCTTATTCGAAAAAGAACTGAGAAATGAAGCCAATTACACCCTGTATAATGACAAAGGAAGAAGTGATAATGGTACAATATTGAGAACTATGAAATGCGACTAATTGAGCTATACAATGAACAACAAAAGGAGACATAACATATGCAATTCAGAGAACAAAGAAAGGAGTTTAGTCGTGTAAGATTATGAAATATGAGATGAGTTCCAATCAAAGCACATTTGGAAAAGATATGAGGTCAAATTTCACAAGGTAAGAACATAAATATGTTTTAATAAGAATGGATTAAGAACCATGACGCTGGACCTATTCCTTGAATATTTACAACTAATGCATCATCTAATAGCATTTGCAAAAGAATAGAGAAATGAGGCCAATAAAACTAGCTTTACGAGTAAGGAAGAAGTTGCGATCGTTCGATATTGAGTGCCAAGAAATTCACTAACCGTTCTATGTTATGAATCGCAAAAGGAGAACACATCATAAAATATTAGGGAGATAATATTCTTTTGTGATGCTAGATAATTTCATACTTTCTTCAATTGCATATGACTGTCTCCTCTTGATTCTCATAAGTCTCTAATACGTGACTTAGTTAGACTAGATTGAGAACCATGTGTGGGACCTCTGCACAAAAGATTTAGATCAAATGAATGACCTAATCGCATTCGAGAGAGAACGGAGGCAACTATATTTGCTTAATAACTAAGGAAGAAGTGTAATCGTAAGATATTGAGAACTAAGAAAGTCGACTAATCATAATATATTGTGAGTCGCAAAAGGAGATACAATCAAACAAGACAGAGGCACTTGAGAACTAATAAAGGAGAAGTAGTCGTATTAGATTTAAAAAGAACCAAGAGCGGGTCGTATTCATTAAAGATTTATAATTAAGAGATTATTAATCGTATTTGAAAAAAGGAATAGGTCCAGGCCTATTAATTATGCTCGCACAATGATTAAGGGAGAAATTGTAATAGCACGATATTGAGAAGAAAGAAAGGGTCTAATCTTACTATATTATGACACAATAAAGGAGATCTAATCGTACAGGATTGTGGACTAACAAAGTAGATCGAGTCATATCAGATTAAACAGGAGTTCTTATAAAAGTAAATCTCGTAACTCAAGATAAGAACTTAAAATGCGATTTGATTTGGCCAAATTAAGAACCATGAGTGATAACTATGCATAAAAGAATAAGAACTAAAATATAATATGATGGTTTTGAAGAAATAAGTGAGAAATGAGGCCAAGTATACGTGGTTAATCACAGTGGAAGGAGTCGTAATCGTACGATATTTAGAACTAAGAAGAAAGGGGACAAATCGTACAAGATTAAATACTACTAACTGGGATCAAGTCACATAAGATTAAGACACAAGAAAGGAGTTCTCAACAAAGTACATGTCGAAACATAATAAGTTATAATAAGTCATGAAAACAACGTAAAATGTGATTTAATTATGCTGGATTAAGAACCAAGAATGAGTTCAAATTGAAAAAGACTTTGAACAAAATATTTGATGTTTTCCAAACCTTATTTTGATGATGACATAAACACTTAACTCTGTAAAACAAGCTTTTGCAGGAACAGATCTTTCGGACACCCAGAACCTTCCGAACTTGGTCAAAACTCCTCGGACACATTGCATCGTCCTAACGAACTGGTATAAGAATGGGATCCTACTGCTTCTCTTTCGGACGCTCAGGACCGTCCAAAATCTCTGTCGGACGTATGCACGGACGTCCGAACGAAGCTTCTCAACAAAACTGAAAGAAGATCGGACGCTGCCTCGGACGTCCGAAACCCCAACGGCTATTAGATTTTTTGTGCATTTATTATTTAGCCGTTAGGAAGTAGTTGAAACCACTATTTATTGTTCTTATAAATATGTGCTTTAATAACCTGAAAAGATCATCTAATACATTGAATACAAGCCTTAAAAAGAGTAATTTGAGTGCAAATTGACTATTGTGCTTTGTTGTATTACTGTGCAATTGTGAGTGTAATTCAACTTTGAGTGGAGTGATAATCTTGTATGAAAGTGTGGTTGTAAGTAAGATTCTTGGCTCAACTAAAAGAGTTTTGGTGTGAGCAAGAACTTCCCAACTTTGTAAAGATTATTGGCTCACCAAGTGTGTGAAGCATTCAAGAGATTTGATACTTCAAGCTTGCTAGCTTGGAAGTACTGATTGTTTAATTTTTCTCTCTTTACTTGGTGGTTCTATAATCACAGGTTTCATATCTGCATTTAATTTGAAAATCTCAATATTTCTCAAAGTATTTTTTAAGAAACCTAATTCACCCCCCCTCTTAGGTTGCTTTGGGACCTAACAATTGGTATCAGAGCTTGGTCTCATTATATTGCTTAAACTGCTTTTGAGTAAAGAAATATGGCAACCAACAATGCTCTATTTTTTGAGGGTCAATCCGTTACTAGGCCCCCTATGTTTAATGGGGCAAATTTTATTAGTTGGAGAGATAGAATGAAAATAATTTTGCAATCTATTGACATTGATTTGTGGTATGTTGTCAATGAAGGTCCATTTGAAGCTTTTATCATTGATGATCACACAAATAGAAGAAGAGAAAAGACAAGGAATGAGCTCACTCCACAAGACAAGGCAAACTTGACGTTGAATGCAAAAGCCATGAATGTGTTATATAATGCCTTGGAAGCAAATGAATCAACTCACGTGAAGGGTTGCATTTCCGCTAAAGAAATATGGGATAAGTTGAAGGAAATTCATGAAGGGAGCAATGATGTTCGTGAGCAAAAGAAATCCCTACTTGTTGCCAAGTATGAGTCCTTCAAGATGGAATCACATGAGAACATAAGACAAAATGTACTGCAGGTTCAATGACATTATAAAGGATTTTGAAGCCTTGAATAAGGAGTACTCATTGGGTGAAAAAAATAGAAAAATCCTAAATGCTTTATCCAAAGAATGGGATGCCAAAACAATTGCTATAGAGGAAGCCAAGAATTTAAATTTAATGCCTATTGAATCTCTAATCAATTCTCTTACATCTTATGAACTCAAGTTAAAGGCCAAGGTAGTGGATGATGAAGAAGCAAGACCAAGAAGGAGCATTGCCTTAAAGACCTCTCAAGAGGAAGAAGAAAACAGCTCCATCAATCTAGAAGATGAAGATCTTGATGAAGGAGATCTTGCACTCATCACCAAAGGATTTCTTAAACATTACATCAACAAACGAAGAATGAGAAGAGGAGGAGCTACAAATTCAAATAATTTCAAAGGGAAGTCTAGGCTTGAAATGAAGAAGTAAAACGAAAAATGCTTTGAATGCGGTCAACTCGGACATTTTGCAAATGAGTGTCTGTCCTTCCAAGAAAAAGAAGGAAGGAAGAAAACCAAGATTCAACAACTTTCAAATCATATGGGATGATTGCAATCTCCGATGTGTATAAGTTGAAGACTCCATGGAGTCGGCACAAATGGCCTTAAAACGAAAAATGCTTTGAATGCGGTCAATTCGGGCATTTTGCAAATGAGTGTCCTTCCAAGAAAAAGAAGGAAGGAAGAAAACCAAGATTCAACAACTTTCAAATCATATGGGATGATTGCAATTCCGAAGGAGAAGTTGAAGAAGAAATGGAGTCGGCACAAATGGCCTTCATGGCCATTGGAGATGATGAGGTAAATTCTAACTATGACTCTAATGATGAAAATGGTGAAGATGATCTTGAAGCTTTCATTTTGAAATTACATGATAGCTTAAAGGAATCATATGCTAGAAATAAGGAGTTAGCTAAAAAGTCAAATGCTTTATTGAATGCTAACTCTAAACTTGTGAATGAAAACAATAGGCTATCGCAAGAAAATCGTGATTTGAATGGCGGAAAAGAATGCATGTGAGATCAAAGGTCAAGGAAGAACGAGCCACCTTGAAGAAAAGAATGGATGATTTGAATGCTCTTTTAACTAGAAAGAAAGAAAATATTTTTGATATGAAAAGAAATAGAAATGTAGCAATCAACAAAAATTTTGTCATGTTTAGAAGGAATGACTTATGTATAGATATTGCCAACAACATGGACATGCTAAGAATATGTGTTATGTCAAGAGGAATGAAAAACTTGGAATGAAAGTTGCATGGATCGAAAGCAATTTCACTAACTCAAATGGACCCAAGAAAACATGGGTACCAAAAGTTATCAATTGATTTATTGTGTAGGTACTTAACATCGCCAACAATACTAAGTGGTTCATAGATAGTGGATGTTCAAGGCACATGACGGGTGATGCCTCTCTCTTCACAAATCTTACATCCAAAAACAGTGGAAAAGTCACTTTTGGAGACAACAACAAAGCAAAATCAATCGGCATTGGTGATGTAGGGATAAAAATGGTGAAACCTTGATTAAGAATGTACTTCTTGTTGATAATTTGAACTATAATTTATTAAGTGTTAGTCAACTTTGTGACAAAAATTTATATGTTTTCTTTACCAAGCATGAATGTCTTATCCTTGATAAAAATCATGTTGTTTTATTCAAGGGCACTAGGCACAATGATGTTTATGTGATTTATCTTGATAAAATTAGCAATAGCAATGTAAACCCATAGATGATCCTTGGCTTTGGCATAGAAGACTTTGTCATTTTAATATGGATTTGATTGAAAAACTTGCCAAGAAAGATTTGGTAAGAAAATACCAAATTGAAATGTTTGAAAAATAAAATTTGTGATGCTTGCCAATTTGGTAAACAAGTCAAAGTTTTTTTTAAACCAAAGAATTTTGTGTCTACTCATAAACCTTTAGAATTGTTGCATTTAGACTTATTTGGACCTACTCAATATGCAAGTTTAGGTGGTTGCAAATATGCATTTGTTATCGTAGACCATGACTATTCTAGGTTTACTTGGGTTTTATTTCTTGTTCACAAAAATGAAGCATTTGAAAAATTTGAAAAATTGTTTTCCAAAATTCAAAATTTATTGGATACAAAAATTGTTCGTCTAAGGAGTGACAATGGTGCCGAATTTAAATTTGGGGGTTTTCCCGACTTTTGTGATCACAACGGTATCTTTCATGAGTTTTCGGTTGTTAGAGTCCCTCAACAAAATGGTGTTGTTGAAAGGAAAAATAAGACTCTTTAAGAAACGGCTAGAACTATGATTAGTGAATGTGACTTACCACAATACTTTTGGGCCGAAGCGGTTAACACGGCTTGTTATGTTATGAATCGAGTTTTATTAAGATCCTCTTTAAATAAAACTCCTTATGAACTCCTTTTTTGTAGAAAACCCGTTGTGAGCTATTTCAAAGTTTTTGGTTGCAAATGCTTTATTTTAAAAATCAAAGAAAACCTTGGAAAATTTGACAAAAAATCGGATGAAGGAATTTACTTTCTAGGATATTCTAGTGACAAGAAAGCATACCGAGTTTACAATAGAAGAACACTTTTGATTGAAGAAGTTGTGCATGTTACATTTGATGAAACTAATGATGTTATTTCAAAGAATTTATGTGAAGATGAAGATGTAGGCATTTTAAAGGAGCTCGAAAAGCTCGTTATTCATGAAGATCATCAAGAGATTACATCAAGCGTTGATGTCAACAACCATCAAATTGATGATGAAAAGAATGAGGATGCTCAAAATGAGGATTCCTAGAGCTTCTAGATGTGTCTCTAGTCATCCTCAAGATTTAATCATAGGTGATCTATCCGATGGGGTAACTACTCGTTCTCATAAACCTTTGAATAGTAATTGTGCATTACTCTCTCACATTGAACCTAAACATATAGATGTTGCTTTGAGTGATCAATCTTGGGTTAATGCTATGCAAGATGAACTTAGTCAATTTGAGAAAAATAATGTATGGACCTTAGTTGAAAGACCTTCTTCTTCATCCCGTTATTGGTACTAAATGGGTTTTTAGAAACAAATTAAATGACAAAGGTGAAATCATAAGAAACAAAGCTAGACTTGTTGCAAAAGGTTACGCTCAAGAAGAAGGTATTGACTTTGATGAAACCTTTGCACCCGTGGCTAGGTTAGAATCCATTCGCATGTTTCTTGCATTTGCATGTTTCAATAATTTCAAATTATTTCAAATGGATGTCAAAAGTGCCTTTTTAAATGGTTTTATCGACCAAGAAGTTTTCGTCGAACAACCTCCGGGCTTTGAAAATAAAAATCTTCCAAATTATGTTTTCAAACTCTCCAAAGCTTTATATGGTTTAAAACAAGCTCCAAGAGCTTGGTATGAAAGATTAAGTGGGTTCTTGATAAAAAATGGATTCAAAAGAGGTGTAGTTGACACCATTCTTTTTACAAAAACGGATTCAAATGGTTTGTTAATCGTTCAAATTTATGTTGATGATATTATTTTTGCAGCAACTAATGAAAAATAAGGAGGGTTTGCGTAAGGATTTTTCACATTTAATGCAAGAAGAGTTTGAGATGAGTATGATGGGCAAGTTGCAATTTTTCCTCGGATTACAAGTTCATCAAACTAAGGAAGGAACGTTTATTACACAAATCAAGTACACAAAGGAGCTACTCAAACGATTTGGAATGGAAGATTGCAAACAAGTTGGCACGCCAATGTGCACTTCAAACAAACTTACAAAAGACGAAAAAGGTAATAGTGTTGATGAAAAACACTATAGAGGTATGATCGGAAGTCTACTTTACTTAACTGCCAGTAGACCAGATATCATGTTTGCTGTTTGTTTATGTGCTAGATTTCAATCTTGCCCTAAAGAATCGCATTTGATACCTGAGCCGAAGGATTTTAGATACGAAGGGTTGTTGGCAATATCTATACATAAGCTGTCTCTTATACATGTGCGTCCGAAAGATCTGAGACTGCAATCCTTGAGCGTCCGAAAGAAAAGTAGTTCGGACGAAGTAGTGCGTCCGAAATATGAACCTATGCCAAATTTATCTGTCTTGTGTCTTGGTTTAGCAAAAAACAAAATTCTATTTCTCTTTCTACAGCTGAAGCCGAATACATTGTTGCTGGAAATTGTTGTGCTCAACTTCTTTGGATGAAACATACTCTGAAAGATTTTGGTGTATTTTTTGATTGTGTTCCTATATTGTGTGACAACACTAGTGCAATTAATCTCACAAATAATCCTGTTATGCACTCTAGAACCAAACACATTGATGTTAAGCATCATTTCATTAGAGACCTTGTTTGTAAAAAAGAAATTCGTGTTGATTTTGTGCCTACTTCAGATCAATTGGCTGATATTTTTACAAAACCCTTAGCTCTAGATCGCTTTGAATTGCTGAGAAAATGTTTGGGGATTTTACAGATAAATTTGGCATAGGTTCATAGTTCGAAAGCACTTCTTAGTCCGAACAACTATTCTTTCGGACACTCTGGATCGTCCGAAAGCTTCTGTTACTTCTCGGACGCTCATAATCGTCCGAACATTATTCTTTTTTTACCAAACTCTCTGGAAATCTTCCGGACGCGCGCCATCGTCCGAAAGAACTTCGGACGCATTGGCTCTTCCTTCAGCCGTCCGTTCTTCAGCTTTCAGACTCTTCGTCGGACGCATATCAAACGTTCGGCCGTCCGAAAGGTGCCCCTGTTTGATTAAAATCGTCCATCTTCCCCATTTCAGACTCACCACCTCCCCCGAAAACCCTCTGGCGAAATTTGTCTCTCCACCACCCCCTCCAAATTCCCACTCTCTCTTTCAAAATTGATTGGAAAATTATCCTACCCAAAGCCCTTCTCACCTAAATCACATCTAATTTCCCCCATCCACCATCTCATTTCCTCAAATTCTCACCAATCCTCAAAAATTTCAATTTTCTCCTCTTTTCTTTTTCTTCCATCACAGGTTGAACGATTAAAGATTTACTTAAAAGGGAAGTATACCGTTCGGATGCTAAAGGGCATCTTCAAATCACGAGGAGAATCATCAGCTAATCCTCAAGTCTCTCACCAATCCAATCTTATCAAAATTTATCGATGCCAAGGCATCCGAACGGTATACTTCCCTTTTAAGTAAATCTTTAATCGTTCAACGTCCTGCTTCTCATAGTCTATTTGATAAATATAATCTTCCCATTATCAAATCTTGTTTTGAAAAACAAAATTGGGGCATCTTGTGCATCTTGATTTACCTGTTTATCATGACATGGTGCTTCAGTTCACGGCCAATCTTTCAAAAAGGCCCTAGATGTTCGCACTGTCACTTCTCGTGTTAACAACACCGATCTTGAGATTTCATCAAACATCATTAACACCATTTTTGAATGTGAAGTCTCAAACCCCACTGATTTCTCCTATTTCTTTTCGTTAGACAAATGGCCCGCTGATGATACTCATTTTGATATCGATGAAGTTAGAGCTATTTTTAACATCCATTTTAAATAGGCCTCGGAAGCCAAAATTACATTGCTCGCTCCTGAACTCAATATTCTGTACACTCTTGTCACAAATCTGTTAGAAGGTTGCCAACTGACGAGCATTGTACTGAGCCCGGAAAAATGCAACTTTACTTATTTTTTTGTGTTTTCAAGGGTATTACTCTTGATTTTGGGTATCTCTTTTGTTCCTTATGGGAACTCTTTCTTACTGATACCCGAAGAAACATTCCTTTTGGCAAATTTCTCACCAAAATTTTTGATTTCCTCAACATTCCTTTCAACAGAAACAAACAATATCCTCCTTATTTTAACAAATCATACATTGAACGCAAAGGCCTCTATTTTTTCAACGATGAATGGCTAACTAAGGCAGCCTTTGATATTGCACAGTCACAATCCCATGCTTGCACCTCTGATTTTGCTATTCCTCATTCTCCTACTCCTCAACCACCTCCACTTACATCTGAACCATCTACATCTAACCATCTCTTTCACATATCTGTGGACTTCTCACCTCTCTGAGCACTCAAGTCAGTTCATTTCAACGTCGCACAAATCGAAAGTTAAAGCGACTTGAAACTCGTCAAATGATTCAGACTTTTGACATCCAAGAGGCACTCAACCTTGGCATGTCTGCTTCGGCTCAGGTTCAATTTTCTAATCTTCAGTCCCAATATCCACTTGAGTCATCTTCTGACAGTGATGAACCTGAAGATGGACATACCCGTGAAGACAATGCAGAAGCTGCTCAAGGAGCTGCCGATGACGATGACGACGATAATGAGGACGTTGACGACATGTTTGACTTCATCATGCAACGTCGCACTGGAGAGGAGGATGACAGTGAAGCTACTGCTGAAGATGTTCCATCCAAACGACAAAAGACTGAAAAGCGCTCCAAGAAGCGCAATGACTCACATTAGTTCTTTTCACATTTGTATTTTATTTTCAGCAGTTCTTTGCTTGTTAGAACCTTTCAACATTTCTTTTGGTTTTTAGCATTTCTGTGGCTTGGTTGTATATTTCCTTAACTCTAGCACCATTAAACTTTTCAGTTGGATGTATGAAACTTGTTCCGTTTCTGTCAAACTACTTGCATGTTCTAAGGGGGAGTCTTTTTGATAGTTTTATGATGTCAAAAGGGGGAGTAGTCTTCTCTATACTATTGTGCTTTGATTGTTGATATCCAATTGTGATATATTGCAAATTGATTAGTCATATCCAATTGTTTTTACATAAAGGTTTGTCATCATCAAAAAGGGAGAGATTGATGTTTTTCAAACCTTATTTTGATGATGACATAAACACTTAACTCTGTAAAACAAGCTTTTGCAGGAACAGATCTTTCGGACGCACAGAACTGTCCGAACTAGGTCAAAACTCCTTGGATGCATTGCATCGTCCGAACGAACTGGTAGAAAGAACGGGATCCTACTGCTTCTCTTTCGGACGCTCAAGACCATCCGAAACCTCTGTCGGACGCATGCACGGACGTCCGAACGAAGCTTCTCAACAAAACTGAAAGAAGATCGGACGCTGCCTCGGACGCATTCAATTCTTCTCGGACGTCCGAAACCCCAACGGCTATTTTTTGTGTATTTATTATTTAGCCGTTAGGAAGTAGTTGAAACCACTATTTATTGCTCTTATACATAAATAGGTGCTTTAATAACCTGAAAAGATCATCTAATACATTGAATACAAGCCTTAAAAAGAGTAATTTGAGTGCAAATTGACTATAGTGCTTTGTTGTATTACTGTGCAATTGTGAGTGTAATTCAACTTTGAGTGGAGTGATAATCTTGTATGAAAGTGTGGTTGTAAGTAAGATTCTTGGCTCAACTAAGAGAGTTTTGGTGTGAGCAAGAACTTCCCAACTTTGTAAAGATTATTGACTCACCAAGTGTGTGAAGCATTCAAGAGATTTGATACTTCAAGCTTGCTAGCTTGGAAGTACTGATTGTTTAATTTTTCTCTCTTTACTTTACTGTTCTATTGATTTTGTTATATCTGCATTTAATTTGAAAATTTCAATATTTCTCAAAGTATTTTTTAAGAAACCTAATTCACCCCCCCTCTTAGGTTGCTTTGGGGCCAACAAGATTATCTAACCTTATTTGAAAAAGAACTGAGAAATGAAGCCAATTACACCTTGCATTATAATGACAAAGGAAGAAGTGATAATCGTACAATACTGAGAACTAAAAAATGCGACTAATCGAGCTATATAATGAACAACAAAAGGAGACATAACATATGCAATTCAGAACAAAGAAAGGAGATTAGTCGTGTTAGATTATGAGATATGAGAAATCCAATCATAGCACATTTTGAAAAGATATGAGATCAAATTTCACAAGGTAAGAACGTAAATATGTTTTCATAAGAAGGGATTAAGAACCATTCGTGGGACCTATTCCTTGACGATTTAGAACTAATACTTCATCTAATAGCATTTGCAAAAGAATAGAGAAATGAGGCCGATCAAACTTGCTTTACGAGTAAGCAAGAAGTTGCAATCGTTCGATATTGAGTGCCAAAAAATTCACTAACTGTTCTACGTAATGAATCGCAAAAGGAGAACACATCATAAAATATTAGGGAGACAATTAGGAAACTAGAAAGGTGATCTAATTGACATACATGTTGAAAAGATAAGAATTATCTAATAACGGATGATAAGCCCCCAATACGTGACTTCGTTAGATTAGATTGAGAACCATGTGTGGAACCTCTGCACAAAAGATTTAGATCAAATGAATGATCTAATCGCATTCGAAAGAGAACGGAGCCAACTATATTAGCTTAATAACTAAGGAAGATGTGTAATCGAAAGATATTGAGAACTAAGAAAGTCGACTAATCTTAATATATTGTGAGTCGCAAAAGGAGATACAATCAAACAAGATTGAGAACTAATGAAGAAGAAGTAGTCGTATTAGAATTAAAAAGAACCAAGTGTGGTTCGTATTCATTAAAGATTTATAATTAAGAGATTATCTAATCGTATAAGAAAAAGAACTGAGAAATGAGGCCTATTAATTATGCCTGCACAATGATTAAGGAAGAAATTTTAATAGCACGATATTGAGAAGAAAGAAAGGGTCTAATCGTACTATATTATGACACAATAAAGGATATCTAATCGTACAGGATTGAGAACAATATCACTCACAAAGTAGATTGAGTCATATCAGATTAAGAAATAGAATAGGAGTTCTTATAAAAGTAAATCACGTAACTCAAGATAAGAACTTAAAATGCGATTTGATTTGGCCAAATTAAGAACCATGAGTGATAACTATGCATAAAAGAATAAGAACTAAAATATAATATGATGGTTTTGAAGAAATAAGTGAGAAATGAGGTCAAGTATACGTGGTTAATCACAGTGGAAGGAGTTGTATTCGTACGATATTGAGAACTAAGAAAGGGGACAAATCGTACAAGATTAAATACTAATAACTGGGATCAAGTCGCATAAGATTAAGACACAAGAAAGGAGTTCTCAACAAAGTACATGTAGAAACATAATAAGTTCTAATAACGCATGATAACAACGTAAAATGTGATTTAATTATGCTAGATTAAGAACCAAAAATGAGTTCAAATTGAAAAAGACTTTGAACAAAAGATTATCTAACCTTATTTGAAAAAGAACTGAGAAATGAAGTTCTTTCCAATTACACCTTGTATATTGACAAAGGAAGAAGTGATAATGGTACAATATTAAGAACTAAGAAATGCGACTAACTGAGCTATACAATTAACAACAAAATGAGATATAACATATGCAATTCAGAACAAAGGAAGGAGATTAGTCATGTAAGATTATGAAATATGAGAGGAGTTCCAATCATAGCACATTTGGAAATGATATGAGATCAAATTTCACAAGGTAAGAACATAAATATGTTTTAATAAGAATGGATTAAGAACCATGCGCTGGACCTATTCTTTGAAGATTTAGAACTAATGCATCATCTAATAGCATTTGCAAAAGAATAGAAAAATGAGGCCAATCAAACTTGCTTTACGAGTAAGGAAGAAGTTGCGATCGTTCGATATTGAGAGCCAAGAAATTGACTAACTGTTCTATGCTATGAATCGCAAAAGGAGAACACATGATAAAATATTAGGCAGATAATTAAGAAACTAGAAAGGTTATCTAATCGACATATCACATGCTGAAAAGATAAGAACGTCTAATAACGGATCATATGCCCTGAATACGTGACTTCGTTAGACTAGATTGAGAACTATGTGTGGGACCTCTGCACAAAAGATTTAGATAAAATGAATGATCTAATCGCATTCGAAAGAGAACGGAGGCTACTATATTAGCTTAATAACTAAGGACGATGTGTAATCGTAAGATATTGAGAACTAAGAAAGTCGACTAATCGTAATATATTGTGAGTCGCAAACGGAGATACAATCAAACAAGATTGAGAACTAATAAGGGAGAATTAGTCGTATTAGATTTAAAAAGAACCAAGAACGGGTCGTAATCATTAAAGATTTATAATTAAGAGATTATCTCTAATCGTATAAGAAAAAGAACTTGGAAATGAGGCCTAATAATTATGCCTGCACAATGATTATGGAAGAAATTGTAATAGCACGATATTGAGAAGAAAGAAAGGGTCTAATCGTACTATATTATGACACAATAAAGGAGATTTTTCTAATCGTACAGGATTAAGAACTAACAAAGTAGATCGTGTCATATCAGATTAAGAAATAGAACAGGAATTGTTATAAAAGTAAATCTCGTAACTCATGATAAGAACTTAAAATGCGATTCGATTTGGCCAAATTAAGAACCATGAGTGATAACTATGCATAAAAGAATAAGAACTAAAATATAATATGATGGTTTTGAAGAAATAAGTGAGAAATGAGGCCAAGTATACGTGCTTAATCACAGTGGAAGGAGTTGTAATCGTACGATATTGAGAACTAAGAAACGGGACAAATCGTACAAGATTAAATACTAATAACTGGGATCAAGTCGCATAAGATTAAGACCCAAGAAAGGAGTTCTCAACAAAGTACATGTAGAAACATAATAAGTTTTAAAAACTCAAGATAACAACGTAAAATGTGATTTAATTATGCTAGATTAAGAACCAAGAATGAGTTCAAACTGAAAAAGACTTTGAACAAAAGATTATCTAACCTTATTTGAAAAAGAAACTGAGAAATGAAGCCAATTACACCTTGTATAATGACAAAAAGAGAAGTGATAATGGTACAATATTGAGTTTAGTCGTGTAAGATTATGCAATATGAGAGGAGTTCCAATCATAGCAGATTTGGAAAAGATATGAGATCAAATTTCACAAGGTAAGAACATAAATATGTTTTAATAAGAATGGATTAAGAACCATGCGCTTGACCTATTCCTTGATGATTTAGAACTAATACATCATCTAATAGCATTTGCAAAAAAGAATAGAGAAATGAGGCCAATCAAACTTGCTTTACGAGTAAGGAAGAAGTTGCGATCGTTCGATATTGAGAGCCAAGAAATTGACTAACTGTTCTATGTTGTGAATCGCAAAAGGAGAACACATGATAAAATATTAGGGAGATAATTAAGAAAACTAGAAAGGTGATCTAATCGACATACATGTTGAAAAGATAAGAATATCTAATAACGGATGATAAGCCCCTAATACGTGATCTTAATAGAAATAGAATGACAATACCATTTTTATTGACAATAATCAAATTAATTATTTTCTTTCAAGAATAATAATCATCTAATTTTTATTTATTTCTTTTAATTCTATTGCATTAATGAGGTTAATATTCCAGAAACTTGAACTTTTGAGAAAATTACAAATCCTACTCTGTTGAAGTTAATACTTCAGTTTCTTACATTAATGATGAACCAACAGGAAATGTTGAAATTGCTTTCACCAGAAGAAGAAGATCTACTTCTTCTATTCCAACTTCTCTTTCTCAAAATTTTCAAAATACTCCTAGATCTGTAGATTGATCCAGATCTAATAGATTAAATTTTGAAGGAACTCAAGAATCACCTAATAAAATTCTTCATGGAATTTATAATTTTGCAAATGAAACAGAAGATATAAATTTAGGATCTGAAGTTAATTATCAATCTGACTATCAGATAAATGTTTTGCAAATTAAGAATTTTCTGATGAAGAAATGAAAAAAATTGCTGAAAAATCCTAAAGAAGAATTTTTTAAAGATAAATATAAAAATTTCAGAAAATGGTTTACTTCACTTTATAATGCAATAGAATTAAAAGCAATAAATAAAAATTATTATAAATTTATTAAAACCTCTATGGTATATATAGATTTTATACCATGGTTTAGAAATGAATATAATGCTAGCCTAATCGATAAAAATTTTGATATTACTATTTTGGAAGAAACTTACCAAAATTGGTGTTTAAATGATGATAACATCATAAAATCCATGGCTTTTCCTGCAAGAACTCTTAAAATAGGATCAGAAGCAGCTCAAACTGTGGCTTTTCCTTATGCTGATAGTTCTAAACCCGATATGGCTAAAATTATAAAACAAAATAATTTTTCAAATCTTAACTTAGGAACAATTTCTAAACAATTAAATAGAATTGAAGAAAAATTACATTATTATTCTTCTCCTTTTATAAATACTCCTATTAATATTAAACCAATTCCTACTTCTAATGATCATATTTCTTCACATTTATAAAACCTAGAGAAAATTTACCTTCCGATGTTTTTGTTGACCAAAATGAAGAATTGGTAAAAATTATAAGAGGAAAAATGAAAGACTTAAATATCACAGAACCTTCTTCAAGTGATAAACAGAAAAATATTTTAAAATTAAATGTTTTATCAGTAATAGATAATAATACTGATAGTGAAGCTAATGAAAGCAATTGTTCAGAAAATAATATTACAAACATTTCTGAAATGTTTCAAAATTTAAATATTTTAGAAGAAAATATTTTTGCTATAAAAAGAAAAAATAGATTCAAAGAAAATGCAACACAATTTAAACCCATGTATCATCAAACTTATAACTATTATCAAAGACCCACTCCTATTGATTTAAGTTATGAAGATCCCCAAATAATGGCAAATTCTTATAATTCTGGAACAATATATGAGTGGTGTATTGATGCTCATAGTAATGCTGCAATACAAAAACTTTACATAACATGCTCATGTATATAAATATTTTAAAACAAAAAGGAACTTCTGAACCTAATGCTGTCAAAATTGTTATTGAAGGATTTTCCGGAATCCTTAGAGGTTGGTGGGATAATTATACTCACAGAAACCCAGAAAAATGAAATAGTAATTCATACTAAAATTAAAATAGAAGGTCCAGTTCAAACCACTGAATCAGATGCTGCCTTTACTTTAATAATAAATATTGTTAAACATTTTATTGGTAATATTGCAAATTCCAATAATGTTCATAGGGAATTATTAATGAATTTAAAATGTCCTACTTTATGAAATTTAGATATACAAAGAACAATAGATAAAATTTCTTTTTTAATTGTAGAATAATTTAATTGTGCATTTTTCCAAAGTCCAGATTTGAATCTTACTAATTCTTCTTTATTATTTTTAGGATTAATTTGTTTTAATATGCCACCATATCCTATATTAGAAGCATCTGTCTCCACAATTTTGTACCATTTAGTATTTGCTAAAGACAAACAAGGCAAATGTTTGACCTTTTCTTTAATTGTATAAGAGACAGATGTAAACCTTTATATGAAAGTTCTTAACAGCATTAGTATGAATTTGTGTCCAAGCAGGAGGATTCTTTTTTAATCTTTCATATAAAGGTTTACTATCTTAAGCAATATTTTTATAATATTCAACAATATACTGTATTTACTTCATAACCATCATTTGAAATTTGTTCTTTATATCTGATTCAGTGGCAGATCTAATATACACATTCAATACTTCTTGAAATAGGAATAATTTGTCCATTTTCTATTTCAAATCCAAGAAATCTGATTTTATGTTGGAATAATTTAATCTTTTTAGCAGAAATGACAATACCATTTTTCTTGGCTATTTTAATGAAAATATTTAAATGTTTAAAATGTTGATCTATGGAATTTGAAAATATTAATATATCATCAATATAAGTAATAATATAAGAATAGGAAGAAAATATTTCATTCATTATATTTTGAAATTCAGAAGGAGCATTTTTAAGACCAAAAGGCATAACATTCCATTCGTAATGTCCAAATGGTATTGTGAAAGCAGTTTTATATATATCTATCTTTTTCAGCTATTTGAATTTGCCAAAATCCTGATTTTAAATCAAATTTAGAATATATATTTGATCCAACTGTTCTATTTAATAGATCTTTTTTATTAGGAATGGGATACCTTATCCATTTTAAAACTTTGTTAAGTGGTTTATAATTAATAACTAATCTAGGAATTCCTCTTTCTATTTCTGAATTTTTATTTACATAAAAAGCAGTACAACTCCATGGAGAATAAGATTTTCTAATTATTTTCTTTTCTAATAAATCATTAATTTATTTTTTACAAAATTCAACCATATCTTTGTTCATTTGACAAGGTCTAGCTTTAGTTGGTATATTTTTCTCCACAAAATTTGTTTCATAAGGTAATTCTATAATATGTTGTTTTCTATTCCAAAAGGCGTTAGGAACTTCATTACAAATTTCAGAAATAATTTGTTTGTTTAATTGAGAAATTTTCTCTTTTATTTTAGGAGCTTTTAATTGATCTTCTATTTTTAAATTAATTTAATATTTCTTTATGTAAATAATTAATTTGATTTTGTTTTAATTTAATATTGTAGTCTAGAGAATTTAAATCAGAAATTTTTTCTGTAGTAGCAAAATCAAAAGTTAATTCTTTATCTTTATTACATATTATTTTTCCATTGCAATAGTAAGGATACATTTGGCATAAAAATGGAGTTCCTAAAATTAAATGAAATCCAACATTTTTAGTTAATATAAAAGGTATTTTAACAAAATTTCCTTCTCTTGAAAAAACACAAACATTAGAGATTTTATGTTCAATATAGATTTTTGATCCTTCAGCTGCTGTTAAAGAAGCTGTAGTTTTTTCAAAATATTGAGAGGGAACTAATCCTTCTCTAATACAATTTAAGTCAGCACCACCATCTACCATAGCAATTGATTTAAAGGCATAGGTATCATTTATAACAATTGAAACGTAAATGTATTGTTTTTGGGATATATACATGGTATTAATATCATAACTTAAAAATTCTTCAAAATTTTTTGTATCTTATCGAAGATTTGTCTTCTGTATTATTTGTTTCTAACTTTATTTTTCTTAATTCTTCAACTAAAGAAAGTTCTTCTAAATTAATGACTCTTTCTTTTAAATTTTCAAGACTTTGTTTAAGAGTATTTATTTCTTTAATTTCTTGTTTTAATTCATTTATTTCTTGTTTTAAAATTTGAATAGTTATTGGTCTATTAGAAGTTTTTTGAATATGATTAAAAACATCTTTCACAGAAAAACTGGTATTTTTAATTTCTAATTGTTCTTTAATTTTAGGGGGACCATATTCTATTTTATCTTCTTTTTTCTTTATATCATTATGTAAGGCTAAATATCTTTCAATGTATAATCTCTTTTGATCAGGATTTTCTATTTCATCTATCAGATCTAAAATAAATTTTTGATTATCTGTTAAAGTAAAAATTGTAGGATTTAAATCATGAGTTTCAACTATAGATTTATAATACATTAATTCAGGGGTACAATTAGAACATTCACCCGAATCATCAGAGACTTGTTTCAGAAGGATTATCAAAACAAATTTTTGCTAGATGGCAGTCTATATTATCTGTATTTGATTTTGATATTGAATATATTAAAGGTGATTCTAATTCCTTGCCTGATTTTCTTACCAGAGAATTCTTACAAAATAACTTGAGTCTTGCAGATGGAGTTTCCAGAGTTTCCTAGAGAACTAAAATTAGATAGTCCTTATAGAAAAGGACTTATCAATTTATATGCTAAAATCCAATCTACAAATTTAATATTAAATCATTATAAAAATCGTGCTAGTTCTTTACAAGCACAAAAGAACCAAGAGCGGGTACTATTCATTAAAGATTTATAATTAAGAGATTATCTAATCGTATAAGAAAAAGAACTGAGAAATGAGGCCATTAATTATGCCTCCACAATGATTAAGGAAGAAATTATAATAGCACGATATTGAGAAGAAAGAAAGCGTCTAATCGTACTATATTTTGACACAATAAAGGAGATCTAATCGTACAGGATTGAGAATTAACAAAGTAGATCGAGTCATATCAGATTAAGAAATAGAACAGGAGTTCTTATAAAAGTAAATCTCATAACTCAAGATAAGAACTTAAAATGCGATTCGATTTGGCCAAATTAAGAACCATGAGTGATAACTATGCATAAAAGAATAAGAACTAAAATATAATATGATGGTTTTGAAGAAATAAGTGAGAAATGAGGCCAAGTATACGTGCTTAATCACAGTGGAAGGAGTTGTACTCTTACGATATTGAGAACTAAGAAAGGGGACAAATCGTACAAGATTAAATACAAATAACTGGGATCAAGTCGCATAAGATTAAGACACAAGAAAGGAGTTCTCAACAAAGTACATGTAGAAACATAATAAGTTCTAATAACTCATGATAAGAACGTAAAATGTAATTTAATTAATCTAGATTAAGAACCAAGAATGAGTTCAAATTGAAAAAGACTTTGAACAAAAGATTATCTAACCTTATTTGAAAAAGAACTGAGAAATCTGAAGCCAATTACACCTTGTATATTGACAAAGGAAGAAGTGATAATGGTACAATATTGAGAACTAAGAAATGCGACTAACCGAGCTATACAATTAACAACAAAATGAGACATAACATATGCAATTCAGAACAAAGGAAGGAGATTAGTCATGTAAGATTATGAAATATGAGGGAGTTCCAATCATAGCACATTTGGAAAAGATATGAGATCAAATTTCACAAGGTAAGAACATAAATATGTTTTAATAAGAATGGATTAAGAACCATGCGCTGGACCTATTCTTTAAAGATTTAGAACTAATGCATCATCTAATAGCATTGGCAAACGAATAGAGAAATGAGGCCAATCAAACTTGCTTTACGAGTAAGGAAGAAGTTGCGATCGTTCGATATTGAGAGCCAAGAAATTGACTAACTGTTCTATACAATGAATCGCAAAAGGAGAACACATGATAAAATATTAGTGAGATAATTAAGAAACAAGAAAGGTTAAGTAATCGACTATACATGTTGAAAAGATAAGAATATCTAATAACGGATGATAAGCCCCTAATACGTGTGACTTCATTAGACTAGATTGAGAACCATGTGTGGGACCTCTGCACAAAAGATTTAGATCAAATGAATGATCTAATCGCATTCGAAAGAGAACGGAGGCTACTATATTAGCTTAATAACTAAAGAAGATGTGTAATCGTAAGATATTGAGGACTAAGAAAGTCGACTATTCGTAATATATTGTGAGTCGCAAAAGGAGATACAGTCAAACAAGATTGAGAACTAATAAAGGAGAATTAGTTGTATTAGATTTAAAAAGAACCAAGAGCGGGTCGTATTCATTAAAGATTTATAATTATGAGATTATCTATAATCGTATAAGAAAAAAGAACTGAGAAATGAGGACTATTAATTATGCCTGCACAATGATTAAGGAAGAAATTGTAATAGCACGATATTGAGAAGAAAGAAAGGGTCTAATTGTACTATATTATGACACAATAAAGGAGATCTAATCGTACAGGATTGAGAACTAACAAAGTAGATCGAGTCATATCAGATTAAGAAATAGAACAGGAGTTCTTATAAAAGTAAATCTCATAACTCAAGATAATAACTTAAAATACGATTCGATTTGGCCAAATTAAGAAGTATGAGTGATAACTATGCATAAAAGAATAAGAACTAAAATATAATATGATGGTTTGGAAGAAATAAGTGAGAAATGTGTCCAAGTATACGTGCTTAATCACAGTGGAAGGAGTTGTAATCGTACAATACTGAGAACTAAGAAAGGGAACAAATCGTACAAGATTAAATACTAATAATTGGGATCAAGTCGCATAAGATTAGGACACAAGAAAGGCGTTCTCAACAAAGTACATATAGAAACATAATAAGTTCCAATAACTCATGATAACAACGTAAAATGTGATTTAATTATGCTAGATTAAGAACCAAGAAGGAGTTCAAATTCAAAAAGACTTTGAACAATAGATTATCCAACCTTACTTATTTGAAAAAGAACCGAGAAATGAAGCCAATTACACCTTGTATAATGACAAAGGAAGAAGTGATAATCGTACAATACTGAGAACTAAAAATTGTGACTAATCGGGCTATACAATGAACAACAAAAGGAGACATAACATATGCAATTCAGAACAAAGAAAGGAGATTAGTCGTGTAAGATTATGAAATATGAGAGGAGTTCCAATCACAGCACAATTGGAAAAGATATGAGATCAAATTTCACAAGGTAAGAACATAAATATGTTTTAATAAGAATGGATTAAGAACCATGCGCTTGACCTATTTCTCGAAGATTTAGAACTAATACATCATCTAATAGCATTTGCAAAAAAGAATAGAGAAATGAGGCCAATAAAACTTGTTTTACGAGTATGGAAGAAGTTGCGATCGTTCGATATTGAGATCTAAGAAATTGGCTAACTGTTCTATGTTATTAATCGCTAAAGGAGAACACATGATAAAATATTAGGGAGATAATTAAGAAACTAAAAAGGTGATCTAATCGACATACGTGTTGAAAGGATAAGAATATCTAATAACGGATGACAAGCCCCTATACGTGACTTCGTTAGACTAGATTGAGAACCATGTGTGGGACCTCTGCACAAAAGATTTAGATCAAATGAATGATCTAATCGCATTCGAAAGAGAACGGAGGCTACTATATTAGCTTAATAACTAAGTAAGAAGTGTAATCGTAAGATATTGAGAACTAAGAAAGTCGACTAATCGTAATATATTGTGAGTCGCAAAAGGAGATACAATCAAACAAGATTGAGAACTAATAAAGGAGACGTAGTCGTATTAGATTTAAAAAGAACCAAGAGCGGGTCGTATTCATTAAAGATTTATAATTAAGAGATTATCTAATCGTATAAGAAAAAGAACTAAGAAATGAGGCCTATTAATTATGCCTGCACAATGATTAAGGAAGAAATTGTAATAGTACGATATTGAGAAGAAAGAAAGGGTCTAATCGTACAACAACCGTATTATGACACAATAAAGGAGATCTAATCGTACAGGATTGAGAACTAACAAAGTAGATCGAGTCATATCAGATTAAGAAATAGAACAGGAGTTGTTATAAAAGTAAATATCGTAACTCAAGATAAGAACTTAAAATGCGATTCGATTTGGCCAAATTAAGAACCATGATTGATAACTATGCATAAAAGAATAAGAACTAAAATATAATATGATGGTTTTGAAGAAATAAGTGAGAAATGAGGCCAAGTATACGTGCTTTACCACAGTGGAAGGAGTTGTAATCGTACGGTATTGAGAACTAAGAAAGGGGACAAATCGTACAAGATTAAATACTAATAACTGGGATCAAGTCGCATAAGATTACACAAGAAAGGAGTTCTCAACAAAGTACATATAGAAACATAATAAGTTCTAATAACTCATGATAAGAACGTAAAATGTGATTTAATTATGCTAGATTAAGAACTAAGAATGAGTTCAAATTGAAAAAGACTTTGAACGAAACTTCTTGTAGATTATCCAACCATATTTGAAAAAGAACCGAGAAATGAAGCCAATTAAACCTTGTATAATGACAAAGGAAGAAGTGATAATCGTACAATACTGAGAACAAAAAATTGCGACTAATCGAGCTATACAATGTACAACAAAATGAGACATAACATATGCAATTCAGAACAAAGAAAGGAGATTAGTCGTGCAAGGTTATGAAATATGAGAGGAGTTCCAATCACAGCACATTTGGAAAAGATATGATATCAAATTTCACAAGGTAAAACATAAATATGTTTTAAATAGAATGGATTAAGAACCATTCGCTTGACCTATTCCTTGAAGATTTAGAACTAATACATCATCTAATAGCATTTGCAAAAAAGAAAAGAGAAATGAGGCCGATCAAACTTGCTTTACGAGTAAGGAAGAAGTTGCGATCGTTCGATATTGAGAGCAAAGAAATTGACTAACTGTTCTATGTTATGAATCGCAAAAGGAGAACACATGATAAAATATCAGGTATCTGAGATAATTAGGAAACTAGAAAGGTGATCTAATCGACATACATGTTGAAAAGATAAAAATATCTAATAACGGATGATAAGCCCCTAATACGTGACTTACTTAGACTAGATTGAGAATCATGTGTGGGACCTCGGCACAAAAGATTTAGATCAAATGAATGATGTAATCGCATTCGAAAGAGAATGGAGGCTACTATATTAGCTTAATAACTAAGGAAGATGTGTAATCGTAAGATATTGAGAACTAAGAAAGTCGAGAAATTGTAATATATTGTGAGTCGCAAAAGGAGATACAATCAAACAAGATTGAGAACTAATAAAGGAGAAGTAGTCGTATTAGATTTAAAAAGAACCAAGAGCGGGTCGTATTCATTAATGATTTATAATTAAGAGATTATCTAATTGTATTAGAAAAAGAACTGAGAAATGAGGCCTATTAATTATGCCTGCACAATGATTAAGGAAGAAATTGTAATAGTACGATATTGAGCAGAAAGAAAGGGTCTAATCGTACTATATTATTACACAATAAAGGAGATCTAATCGTACAGGATTAAGAACTAACAAAGTAGATCGAGTCATATCAGATTAAGAAATGGAACAGGAATTGTTATAAAAGTAAATATCGTAACTCAAGATAAGAACTTAAAATGCGATTCAATTTGGCCAAATTAAGAACCATGAGTGATAACTATGAATAAAAGAATAAGAACTAAAATATAATATGATGGTTTTGAAGAAATAAGTGAGAAATGAGGCCAAGTATACGTGCTTAACCACAGTGGAAGGAGTTGTAATCGTACGATATTGAGAACTAAGAAAGGGGACAAATCGTACAAGATTAAATACTAATAACTGGGATCAAGTCGCATAAGATTACACAAGAAAGGAGTTCTCAACAAAGTACATATAGAAACATAATAAGTTCTAATAACTCATGATAAGAACGTAAAATGTGATTTAATTATGCTAGATTAAGAACTAAGAATGAGTTCAAATTGAAAGAAGACTTTGAACAAAAAATTATCCAACATTATTTGAGAAAGAACTAAGAAATGAAGCCAATTACACCTTGTATAATGACAAATGAAGAAGTGATAATCGAACAATATTGAGAACAAAAAATTGCGACAAATCGAGCTATGCAATATACAACAAAAGGAGACATAACATATGCAATTCAGAACAAAGAAAGGAGATTAGTCGTGCAAGATTATGAAGTATGAGAGGAGTTCCAATCACGGCACATTTGGAAAAGATATGAGATCAAATTTCACAAGGTAAGAACATAAATATGTTTTAATAAGAATGGATTAAAAACCATGCGCTTGACCTATTTCTTGAAGATTTAGAACTAATACATCATCTAATAGCATTTGCAAAAACGAATAGAGAAATGAGGCCAATAAAACTTGTTTTACGAGTATGGAAGAAGTTGCGATCGTTCGATATTGAGAGCTAAGAAATTGGCTAACTGTTCTACGTTATTAATCGCAAAAGGAGAAATATAACACAGGATAAAATATTAGGGAGATAATTAAGAAAATAGAAAGGTTATCTAATCGACATACATGTTGAAAGGATAAGAATATCTAATAACGGATGATAAGCCCCTAATACGTGACTTCGTTAGACTAGATTAAGAACCATGTGTGGGACCTGTGCACAAAGGATTTAGATCAAATGAATGATCTAATCGCATTCGAAAGAGAACGCAGGCTACTATATTAGCTTAATAACTAAGTAAGAAGTGTAATCGTAAGATATTGAGAACTAAGAAAGTCGACAAATCGTAATATATTGTGAGTCGCAAAAGGAGATACAATCAAACAAGATTGAGAACTAATAAAGGAGAAGTAGTCGTATTAGATTTAAAAAGAACCAAGAGCGGGTCGTACTCATTAAAGATTTATAATTAAGAGATTATCTAATCGTATAAGAAAAAGAACTGAGAAATGAGGCCTATTAATTATGCCTGCACAATGATTAAGGAAGAAATTGTAATAGTACGATTATAGATTTGATATTGAAAGGCTCTAATCGTACTATATTATGACACAATAAAGGAGATCTAATCGTACAGGATTAAGAACTAACAAAGTAGATCGAGTCATATCAGATTAAGAAGTAGAACAGGAGTTCTTATAAAAGTAAATCTCGTAACTCAAGATAAGAACTTAAAATGAGATTGGATTTGGCCAAATTAAGAACCATGAGTGATAACTATGCATAAAAGAATAAGAACTAAAATATAATATGATGGTTTTGAAGAAATAAGTGAGAAATGAGGCCAAGTATACGTGCTTAATCACAGTGGAAGGAGTTGTAATCGTACGATATTGAGAACTAAGAAAGGGGACAAATCGTACAAGATTAAATACTAATAACTGGGATCAAGTCGCATAAGATTAAGAAACAAGAAAGGAGTTCTCAACAAAGTTCTTTTATTAAGAAGTACTTAATTCATTTAGATTCAATTCTTTAAGAGATTAATTTATAGGATATCTATCATCTTCTTTATATTCTTATATATATATTAGATTGAGTTCAAATTGAAAATGACTTTTCACAAAAGATTATCTAACCTTATTTGAAAAAGAACTGAGAAATGAAGCCAATTACACCTTGTATAATGACAAAGGAAGAAGTGATAATCGTACAATATTGAGAACTAAAAATTGCGACTAATCGAGCTATACAACGAACAACAAAAGGAGACATAACATATGCAATTCAGAACAAAGAAATGAGATTAGTCGTGTAAGATTATGAAATATGAAAAGAGTTCCAATCACAGCAAATTTGGAAAAGATATGAGATCAATGCGCTTGATCTATTCCTTGAAGATTTAGAACTAATATATCATCTAATAGCATTTGCAAAAAAGAATAGAGAAATGAGGCCAATAAAACTTGCTTTACGAGTAAGGAAGAAGTTGCGATCGTTCGATATCAAGAGCTAAGGAATTGACTAACTATTCTATGTTATGAATCGCTAAAGGAGAACACACGATTAAATATTAGAGAGATAATTTAGAAACTAGAATAGGTGATCTAATCGACATACATGTTGAAAAGATAAGAATATCTAATAACGGATGATAAGCCCCTAATACGTGACTTCGTTAGACTAGATTGAGAACCATGTGTGGGACCTCTGCACAAAAGATTTAGATCAAATGAATGATCTAATCGCATTCGAAAGAGAATGGAGGCTACAATATTAGCTTAATAACTAAGTAAGAAGTGTAATCGTAAGATATTGAGAACTGAGAAAGTCGACTAATCGTAATATATTGTGAGTCGCAAAAGGAGATACAATCAAACAAGATTGAGAACTAATAAAGGAAAAGTAGTCGTATTAGATTTAAAAAGAACCAAGAGCGGGTCGTATTCATTTAAGATTTATAATTAAGGGATTATCTAATCGTATAAGAAAAAGAACTGAGAAATGAGGCCTATTAATTATGGCTGCACAATGATTAAGGAAGAAATTGTAATAGTACGATATTGAGAAGAAAGAAAGGGTCTAATCGTACTATATTATGACACAATAAAGCAGATCTAATCGTACAGGATTAAGAACTAACAAAGTAGATCGAGTCATATCAGATTAAGAAATAGAACAGGAGTTGTTATAAAAGTAAATATCGTAACTCAAGATAAGAACTTAAAATGCGATTCGATTTGGCCAAATTAAGAACCATGATTGATAACTATGCATAAAAGAATAAGAACTAAAATATAATATGATGGTTTTGAAGAAATAAGTGAGAAATGAGGCCAAGTATACGTGCTTAATCACAGTGGAAGGAGTTGTAATCGTACGATATTGTGAACTAAGAAAGGGGACAAATCGTACAAGATTAAATACTAATAACTGGGATCAAGTCGCATAAGATTAAGACACAAGGAAGGAGTTCTCAACAAAGTACATGTAGAAACATAATAAGTTCTAATAACTCATGATGACAACGTAAAATGTGATTTAATTATGCTAGATTAAGAACCAAGAATGAGTTCAAATTGAAAAAGACTTTTCACAAAAGATAGTTACCTTATCTAACCTTATTTGAAAAAGAACTGAGAAATGAAGCCAATTACACCTTGTGTAATGACAAAGAAAGAAATGATAATCGTACAATACTGAGAACTAAAAAATGCTACTAATCGAGCTATACAATGAACAACAAAAGGAGACATAACATATGCAATTCAGAACAAAGAAGGAGTTTAGTCGTGTAAGATTATGAAATATGAGAGGAGTTCCAATCATAGCACATTTGGGAAAGATATGAGATCAAATTTCACAAGGTAAAAACATAAATATGTTTTAAATAGAATGGATTAAGAACCATGCGATTGACCTATTCCTTGAAGATTTAGAACTAATGCATCATCTAATAGCATTTGCAAAAGAATAGAGAAATGAGGCCAATCAAACTTGCTTTACGAGTAAGGAAGAAGTTGCGATCGTTCGATACTGAGAGCCAAGAAATTGACAAACTGTTCCATGTTATGAATCGAAAAAGGAGAACACATGATAAAATATTAGGGAGATAATTTAAGAAACTAGAAACGTGATCTAACCAACATACATGCTGAAAATATAAGCATATCTAATAACGGATGATAAGCCACAAATACGTGACATAGTTAGAGTATATTGAGAACCATGTGTGGGACCTCTGCACAAAAGATTTAGATCAAATGAATGATCTAATCGCATTCGAAAGAGAACGGAGGCTACTATATTAGCTTAATAACTGAGGAAGATGTGTAATCCTAAGATATTGAGAAATAAGAAAGTCGACTAATCGTAATATATTGTGAGTCGCAAAAGGAGAAACAATCAAACAAGATTGAGAACTAATAAAGGAGAAGTAGTCATGTTAGATTTAAAAAGAACCAAGAGCGGGTCGTATTCATCAAAGATTTATAATTAAGAGATTATCGAATCGCATAAAAAACAGAACTGAGAAATGAGGCCTATTAATTTTGCCTGCACAATGATTAAGGAAGAAATTGTAATAGCACGATATTGAGAAGAAAGAAAGGGTCTAATCGTCTATACTATCTTATGACACAATAAAGGAGATCTAATCATACAGGATTGAGAACTAACAAAGTAGTTCGAGTCATATCAGATTAAGAAATAGAACAGGAGTTCTTGTAAAAGTAAATCTCGTAACTGAAGAAAAGAACTTAAAATGCGAATTGGTTTGGCCAAATAAAGAACCATGAATGATAACTATGCATAAAAGAATAAGAACTAAAATATAATATGATGGTTTTGAAGAAATAAGTGAGAAATGAGGCCAAGTATACGTGCTTAATCACAGTGGAAGGAGTTGTACTTGTATGATACTGAGAACAAAGAAAGGGGACAAATTGTACAATATTAAATACTAATAACTGGGATCGAGTCGCAGAGATTAAGAAACAAGAAAGGAGTTCTCAACAAAGTACATGTAGAAACATAATAAGTTCTATTAACTCATGATAAGAACGTAAAATGTGATTTAATTATGCTAGATTAAGAACCAAGAATGAGTTCAAATTGAAAACGACTTTTCACAAAAGATTATCCAACCTTAGTTGAAAAAGAACTGAGAAATGAAGCCAATTACACCTTGTATATTGACAAAGGAAGAAGTGATAATCATACAACATTGAGAACTAAGAAATGCGACTAATCGAGCTATACAATGAACAACAAAATGAGACATAACATATGCAATTCAGAACAAAGGAAGGAGATTAGTCATGTAAGATTATGAAATATGAGAGGAGTTCCAATCATAGCACATTTGGAAAAAGTATGAGATCAAATTTCACAAGGAAAGAACATGAATATGTTTTAATAAGAATGGATTAAGAACCATGCGCTCGACCTATTCCTTGAAGATTTAGAACTAATACATCATCTAATAGCATTTGCAAAAGAATAGAGAAATGAGGCCAATCAAACTTGCTTTACGAGTAAGGAAGAAGTTGCGATCGTTCGATACTGAGAGCCAAGAAATTGACAAACTGTTCCATGTTATGAATCGAAAAAGGAGAACACATGATAAAAGTGTATTAGGGAGATAATTAAGAAACTAGAAACGTGATCTAACCGACATCATGCTGAAAAGATAAGAATATCTAATAACGGATGATAAGCCCCAAATACGTGACTTAGTTAGAGTAGATTGAGAACCATGTGTGGGACCTCTGCACAAAAGATTTAGATCAAATGAATGATCTCATCGCATTCGAAAGAGAACAGAGGCTACTATATTAGCTTAATAACTAAGGAAGAAGTGTAAACGTAAGATATTGAGAACTAAGAAAGTCGACTAATCGTAATATATTGTGAGTCGTAAAAGGAGATACAATCAAACAAGATTGAGAACTAATAAAGGAGACGTAGTCGTATTAGATTTAAAAAGAACCAAGAGCGGGTCGTATTCATTAAAGATTTATAATTAAGAGATTATCTAATCGTATAAGAAACAGAACTAAGAAATGAGGCCTATTAATTATGCCTGCACAATGATTAAGGAAGAAATTGTAATAGCACGATATTGAGAAGAAAGCTTAAAGGGTCTAATCGTACAATATTATGACACAATAAAGGAGATCTAATCGTACAGGATTGAGAACTAACAAAGTAGATCGAGTCATATCAGATTAAGAAATAGAACAGGAGTTCTTGTAAAAGTAAATCTCTAACTCAAGATAAGAACTTAAAATGCTATTTGATTTTGCCAAATTAAGAACCATGAGTGATAACTATGCATAAAAGAATAAGAAGTAAAATATAATATGATGGTTTTGAAGATATAAGTGAGAAATGAGGCCAAGTGTACGTGCTTAATCACAGTGGAAGGAGTTGTAATCGTACGATATTGAAAACTAAGAAAGGGGACAAATCGTACAAGATTAAATACTAATAACTGTGATCAAGTCGCATAGGATTAAGAAACAAGAAAGGATTTCTCAAAAAAGTACATATAGAAACATAATAAGTTCTAATAACTCAGGATAACAACGTATAATGTGAATTAATTATGCTAGATTAAGAACCAGGAATGAGTTCAAATCAGTTTGAAAAAGACTTTGAACAAAAGATAATCCAACCTTATTTAAAAAAGAACCGAGAAATGATGCCAATTACACCTTGTATAATGACAAAGGAAGAAATGATAATCGTACAATACTGAGAACTAAAAATTATGACTAATCGAGCTATACAATGAACAACAAAAGGAGACGTAACATATGCAATTCAGAACAAAGAAAGGAGATTAGTCGTGTTAGATTATGAAATATGAGAGGAGATCCAATCATAGCACATTTTCAAAATATATGAGTTCCAACTTCACAAGGTAAGAACGTAAATATGCTTTCATAAGAAGGGATTAAGAACCATTCGCGGGACCTATTCCTTGACGATTTAGAACTAATACATCATCTAATAGCATTTGAAAAAGAATAGAGAAATGAGGCCGATCAAACTTGCTTTACGAGTAAGGAAGAAGTTGCGATCGTTCGATATTGAGAGCAAAGAAATTGACTAACTGTTCTATGTTATGAATCGCAAAAGGAGAACACATGATAAAATATCAGGGAGATAATTAGGAAACTAGAAAGGTGATCTAATCGACATACATGTTGAAAAGATAAAAATATCTAATAACGGATGATAAGCCACTAATACGTGACTTAGTTAGACTAGATTGAGAATCATGTGTGGGACCTCGGCACAAAAGATTTAGATCAAATGAATGATGTAATCGCATTCGAAAGAGAACGAAGGAAACTATATTAGCTTAATAACTAAGGAAGAAGTGTAATCGTAAGATATTGAGAACTAAGAAAGTCGACTAATCGATATATATTGTGAGTCGAAAAAGGATATACAATCAAACAAGATTGCGAACTAAAAAAGGAGAAGTAGTCGTATTAGATTTAAAAAGAACCAAGAGCGGGTCGTATTCATTAAAGATTTATAATTAAGAGATTATCTAATCGTATAAGAAAAAAAACTGAGAAATGAGGCCTATTAATTATGCCTGCACAATGATTAAGGAAGAAATTATAATAGTACGATATGTCTTACGGATTGAGAAGAAAGAAAGGGTCTAATCGTACCATATTATTACACAATAAAGGAGATCTAATCGTACAGGATGATGAAGAACTAACAAAGTAGATCGAGTCATATCTGATTAAGAAATAGAACAGGAATTCTTATAATAGTAAATCTCGTAACTCAAGATAAAAACTTAAAATGCGATTTGATTTGGCCAAATTAAGAACCATGAGTAATAACTATGCATAAAAGAATAAGAACTAAAATATAACACGATGGTTTTGAAGAAATAAGTGAGAAATTAGGCCAAGTATACGTGCTTAATCACAGTGGAAGGAGTTGTTATCGTACGATATTGAGAACTAAGAAAGGGTACAAATCGTACAAGATTAAATACTAATAACTGGGATCAAGTCGCATAAGATTAAGACACAAGAAAGGAGTTCTCAAGAAAGTGCACGTAGAAACATAACAAGTTCTAATAACTCTTGATAACAACGTAAAATGTGATTTAATTATGCTAGATTAAGAATAAGAAATGCCAAGAATGATTTCAAACTGAAAAAGACTTTCAACAAAAGATTATCTAACCTTATTTGAAAAAGAACTGAGAAATGAAGCCAATTACACCATGTATAATGACAAAGGAAGAAGTGATAATGGTACAATATTGAGAACTATGAAATGCGACTAATCGAGCTATACAATGAACAACAAAAAGAGACATAACATATGCAATTCAGAACAAAGAAAGGGGTTTAGTCGCGCAGGATTATGAAATATGAGAGGTGTTCCAATCATAGCACATTTGGAAAAGATATGAGATCAAATTTCACAAGGTAAGAACATAAATATGTTTTAATAAGAATGGATTTAGAACCATGCGCTGGACCTATTCCTTGAAGATTTATAACTAATGCTTCATCTAATAGCATTTGCAAAAGAATAGAGAAATGAGGCCAATAAAACTTTCTTTACGAGTAAGGAAGAAGTTGCCATCGTTCGAAATTGGGAGCCAAGAAATTGACTAACTGTTCTATGTCATTATATGAATCGCAAAAGGAGAACACATGACAAAACATTAGGGAGATAATTAAAAAACTAGAAAGGTGATCTAATCGACATACATGTTGAAAAGATAAGAACATCTAATAATGGATGATAAGCCCCTAATACGTGACTTAGTTAGACTAGATTAAAAACCATGTGTGGGACCTCTGCACAAAAGATTTAGATCAAATGAATGATCTAATCGCATTCGAAAGAGAACGGAGGCCACTATATTAGCTTAATAACTGAGGAAGATGTGTAATCTTAAGATATTGAGAACTAAGAAAGTCGACTAATCGTAATACATTGTGAGTCGCAAAAGGAGAAATAATCAAACAAGATTGAGAACTAATAATGGAGAAGTAGTCGTATTATATTTAAAAAGAACCAAGAGCGGGTCGTATTCATTAAAGATTTATAATTAAGAGATTATCTAATCGTATAAGAAAAAGAACTGAGAAATGAGTCCTATTAATTATGCCTGCACAATGATTAAGGATATAAGGAGAAATTGTAATAGTACGTTATTGAGAAGAAAGAAAGGGACAAAACGTACAATATTATGACACAATAAAGGAGATCTAATCGTAGAGGATTGAGAACTAACAGAGTAGATCGAGTCATATCAAATTAAGAAATAGAACAGGAGTTCTTATAAAAGTAAATCTCGTAACTCAAGATAAGAACTTAAAATGCGATTTGATTTGGCCAAATTAAGAACCATGAGTGATAACTATGCATAAAAGAATAAGAACTAAAATATAATATGATGGTTTTGAAGAAATAAGTGAGAAATGAGGCCAAGTATACGTGCTTAATCACAGTGGAAGGAGTTGTACTCGTACGATATTGAGAACTAAGAAAGGGGACAAATCGTACAAGATTAAATGCTAATAACTGGGATCAAGTCGCATAAGATTAAGACACAAGAAAGGAGTTCTCGACAAAGTACATGTAGAAACATAATAAGTTCTAATAACTCATGATAAGAACGTAAAATGTGATTTAATCTATTATGCTACATTAAGAACCAAGAATGAATTCAAATTGAAAAAGATTTTGAACAAAAGATTATATAACCTTATTTGAAAAAGAACTGAGAAATGAAGCCAATTACACCTTGTATATTGAGAAAGGAAGAAGTGATAATCTTACAATATTGAGAACTAAGAAATTCGACTAATCAAGCTATACAATGAACAACAAAAGGAGACATAACATATGCAATTCAGAACAAAGAAAGGAGATTAGTCGTGTAAGATTATGAAATATGAGATCAGTTCCAATCATAGCACATTTGGAAAAGATATGAGATCAAATTTCACAAGGTTAGAACATAAATATGTTTTAATAAGAATGGATTAAGAACCATGCGCTGGACCTATTTCTTGAAGATTTAGAACTAATGCATCATCTAATAGCATTTGCAAAAGAATAGAGAAATGAGGCCAATAAAACTTGCTTTACGAGTAAGGAAGAAGTTGCCATCGTTCGATATTGAGAGCCAAGAAATTCTTAGTATCTTACGACTAACTGTTCTATGTTATGAATCGCAAAACGAGAACACATGATAAAAGACTAGGGAGATAATTAAGAAACTAGAAAGGTGATCTAATCGACATACATGTTGAAAAGATAAGAATATCTAATAACGAACGACAAGCCCCTAATACGTGACTTCGTTAGACTAGATTGAGAACCATGTGTGGGACCTCTGCACAAAAGATTTAGATCAAATGAATGATCTAATCGCATTCGAAAGAGAACGGAGGCTACTATATTAGATTAATAACTAAGGAAGAAGTGTAATCGTAAGATATTGAGAACTAAGAAAGTCGACTAATCGTAATACATTGTGAGTCGCAAAAGGAGATACAATCAAACAAGATTGAGAACTAATAAAGGAGAAGTAGTCCTATTAAATTTAAAAAGAACCAAGTGTTGGTCGTATTCATTAAAGATTTATAATTAAGAGATTATCTCTAATCGTATAAGAAAAAGAACTGAGAAATGAGGCCTATTAATTACTGCCTGCACAATGATTAAGGAAAAAATTGTAATAGTACGATCTTGAGAAGAAAGAAAGGGTCTAATCGTACTATATTATGACACAATAAAAGAGATCTAATCGTATAGGATTGAGAACTAACAAAGTAGATCAAGTCATATCATATTAAATAGGAGTTTTTATAAAAGTAAATCTCGTAACTCAAGACAAGAACTTAAAATCCGATTTGATTTGGCCAAATGAAGAACCATGAGTGATAACTATGCATAAAAGAATAAGAACTAAAATATAATATGATGGTTTTGAAGAAATAAGTGAGAAATGAGGCCAAGTATTCGTGCTTAATCACAGTGGAAGGAGTTGTACTCGTATGATACTGAGAACAAAGAAAGGGGACAAATTGTACAATATTAAATACTAATAACTGGGATCGAGTCGCAGAGATTAAGAAACAAGAAAGGAGTTCTCAACAAAGTACATGTAGAAACATAATAAGTTCTAATAACTCATGATAAGAACGATAAAATGTGATTTAATTATGCTACATTAAGAACCAAGAATGAGTTGAAATTGAAAAAGATTTCGAACAAAAGATAATCTAACCTTATTTGAAAAAGAACTGAGAAAATGAAGCCATTACACCTTGTAATATTGACAAAAGAAGAAGTGAGAATCGTACAATATTGAGAACTAAGAAATGCGACTAATCGAGCTATACAATGAACAACAAAAGGAGACATAAAATATGCGATTCAGAACAAAGAAAGGAGATTAGTCGTGTTAGATTATGAAATATGTGAGGAGTTCCAATCATAGCACATTTCGAAAAGATATGAGATCAAATTTCTCAAGGTAAGAACATAAATATGTTTTAATAAGAATGGATTCAGAACCATGCGCTGGACCTATTCCTTGAAGATTTTAGAACTAATGCATCATCTAATAGCATTTGGAAAAGAATAGAGAAGTGAGGCCAATAAAACTTGCTTTACGAGTAAGGAAGAAGTTGCGATCGTTCGATATAATATGAGAGCCAAGAAATTGACTAACTGTTCTATGTTATGAATCGCAAAAGGAGAACACATCATAAAAATTAGGGAGATAATTAAGAAACTAGAAAGGTGATCTAATCGACATACATGTTTAAAAGATAAAAATATCAAATAACGGATGATAAGCCACTAATACGGGACTTAGTTAGACTAGATTGAGAACCATGTGTGGGACCTCTGCACAAAAGATTTAGATCAAATGAATGATATAATCGCATTCGAAAGAGAACTGAGGCAACTATATTCGCTTAATAACTAAGGAAGAAGTGTAATCGTAAGATATTGAGAACTAAGAGAGTCGACTAATCGTAATATATTGTGAGTCGCAAAAGGAGATACAATCAAACAAGATTGAGAACTAATAAAGGAGAAGCAGTCGTATTAGATTTAAAAAGAACCAAGAACGGGTCGTATTAATTAAAGATTTATAATTAAGAGATTATCTAAACGTATAAGAAAAAGAGCTGAGAAATGAGAGGCCTATTAATTATGCCTGCACAATGATTAAGGAAGAAATTGTAATAGTACGATATTGAGAAGAAAGAAAGGGTCTAATTGTACTATATTATGACACAATAAAGGAGATCTAATCGTACAGGATTGAGAACTAACAAAGTAGATCGAGTCATATCAGATTAAGAAATAGAACATGAGTTCTTATAAAAGTAAATCTCGTAACTCAGGATAAGAACTTAAAATGTGATTTGATTTGGCCAAATTAAGAACTAGGAGTGATAACTATGCATAAAAGAATAAGAGCTAAAGTATAATATGATGGTTTTGAAGAAATAAGTGAGAAATGAGGCCAAGTATCGTGCTTAATCACAGTGGAAGGAGTTTTAATCGTACGATATTGAGAACTAAGAGAGAGGACAAATCGTACAAGATTAAATACTAATAACTGGGATCAAGTTGCATAAGATTAAGATACAAGAAAGGAGTTCTGAAACAAAGTACATGTAGAAACACAATAAGTTCTAATCGAACTCACGGTAAGAACATAAAATGTGATTTAATTATGCTAGATTAAGAACCAAGAATGAGTTCAAATTGAAAAAGATTTTGAGCAAAAGATTATTTAACCTCATTTGGTAAAGAACTGAGAAATGAAGCCAATTACATCTTGTATATTGACAAAGGAAGAAGTGATAATCGTACAATATTGAGAACTAAGAAATGCGACTAATCGAGCTATACAATGAACAACAAAAGGAGACATAACATATGCAATTCATAAACAAACAAAGGAGATTAGTCGTGTTAGATTATGAACTATGAGAGGAGTTCCAATCATAGCAGATTTCAAAAAAATATGAGATCAAATTTCACAAGGTAAGAATATAATTATGCTTTCATAAGAAGGGATTAAGAACCATTAGTGGGACCTATTCCTTGACGATTTAGAACTAATACATCATCTAATAGCATTTGCAAAAGAATAGAGAAATGAGGCCGATCAAACTTGCTTTACGAGTACGGAAGAAGTTTGCCATCGTTCGATATTGAGAGCCAAGAAATTGACTAACTGTTCTATGTTATGAATCGCAAAAGGAGAACACATCATAAAATATTAGGGAGATAATTAAGAAACTAGAAATGTGATCTACTCGACATACATGTTGAAAAGATAAGAATATCTAACAACGGATGGTAAGCCCCTAATACGTGACTTAGTTAGACTAGATTGAGAACCATGTGTGGGACCTGTGCACAAACGATTTAGATCAAATGAATGATCTAATCGCATTCGAAAGAGAACGGAGGCTACTATATTAGCTTAATAACTAAGGAAGAAGTGTAATCGTAAGATATTGAGAACTAAGAAAGTCGACTAATCGTAATATATTGTGAGTCGCAAAAGGAGATACAATCAAACAAGATTTAGAACTAATAAAAAAGAAGTAGTCGTATTAGATTTAAAAAGAACCAAGAGCGGGTCGAATTCACTAATGATTTATAATTAAGAGATTATCTAATCGTATATTCCATTCCAACTGAAGATTTAGAACTAATACATCATCTAATAGCATTTGCTAAAGAATAGAGAAATGAGGCCGATCAAACTCGCTTTACGAGTAAGGAAGAAGTTGCGATCGTTCGATATTGAGAGCCAAGAAATTCACTAACTGTTCTAAGTTATGAATCGCAAAAGGAGAACACATCATAAAATATTAGGGAGATAATTAAGAAACTAGAAATGTGATCTACTCGACATACATGTTGAAAAAATAAGAATATCAAACAACGGATGATAAGCCCCTAATACGTGACTTAGTTAGACTAGATTGAGAACCATGTGTAGGACCTGTGCACGAAAGATTTAGATCAAATGAATGATCAAATCGCCTTCGAAAGAGAACGGAGGCAACTATATTAGCTTAATAACAAAGGAAGAAGTGTAATCGTAAGATATTGAGAACTAAGAAAGTCGACTAATCGTAACATCTTGTGAGTCGTAAATGGAGATACAATCAAACAAGATTGAGAACTAATAATAAAGGAGAAGTAGTCGTATTAGATTTAAAAAGAACCAAGAGTGGGTCGTATTCATCGAAGATTTATAATTAAGAGATTATCTTTTCAGCCAAATGCTGTCAAAATTTGGTTCTTAATCAATTCTTATGAAAACATATTTATGTTCTTACCTTGTGAAATTTGATCTCATATCTTTCCGAAATGTGCTATGATTGGAACTCCTCTCATATTTCATAATCTAACACGACTAATCTCCTTTCTTTGTTTATGAATTGCATATGTTATGTCTCCTTTTGTTGTTCATTGTATTGCTCGATTAGTCGCATTTCTTAGTTCTCAATATTATACGATTATCACTTCTTCCTTTGTGATACAAGGTGTAATTGGCATCATTTCTCAGTTCTTTTCAAATAAGGTTAGATAATCTTTTTGTTCAAAGTCTTTTTCAATTTGAACTCATTCTTGGTTCTGAATCTAGCATAATTAAATCACATTTTACGTTCTTATCATGAGTTATTAGAACTTATATTACATTATGTTTCTACATGTACTTTGTTGAGAACTCCTTTTTTTGTGTCTTAATCTTATGCGACTTGATCCCAGTTATTAGTATTTAATCTTGTACGATTTGTCCCCTTTCTTAGTTCTGAATATCGTTCGATTACAACTCCTTTCACTGTGATTAAGCACTTATACTTGGCCTCATTTCTCACTTATTTCTTCAAAACCATCATATTATACTTTAGCTCTTATTCTTTTATGCATAGTTATCACTCCTAGTTCTTAATTTGGCCAAATCAAATCACATTCTAAGTTCTTATCCTGAGTTACGAGATTTACTTTTATAAGAACTCATGTTCTATTTCTTAATCTGATATGACTCGATCTACTTTGTTAGTTCTCAATCCTGTACGATTAGATCTCCTTTATTGTGTCATAATATAGTACAATTAGACCCTTTCTTTCTTCTCAATATCGTACTATTACAATTTCTTCCTTAATCATTGTGCAGGCATAATTAATAGGCCTCATTTCTCAGTTCTTTTTCTTATACGTTTAGATAATCTCTTAATTATAAATCTTTAATGAATACGACCCGCTCTTGGTTCTTTTTAAATCTAATACGACTGCTTCTCATTTATTAGTTCTCAATCTTGTTTGATTGTATCTCCTTTTGCGACTCACAATATATTACGATTAGTCGACTTTCTTAGTTCTCAATATCTTACGATTACACTTCTTCCTTAGTTATTAAGCGAATATAGTTGCCTCCGTTCTCTTTCGAATGCGATTATATCATTCATTTGATCTAAATCTTTTGTGCAGAGGTCCCACACATGGTTCTCAATCTAGTCTAACTAAGTCCCGTATTAGTGGCTTATCATCCGTTATTAGATATTCTTATCTTTTCAACATGTATGTCGATTAGATCACCTTTCTAGTTTCTTAATTATCTCCCTAATATTTTATGATGTGTTCTCCTTTTGTGATTCATAACATAGAACAGTTAGTCAATTTCTTGGCACTCAATATCGAACGATTGCGACATTGAACTTCTTCCTTGCTCATAAAGCAAGCTTGATCGGCCTCATTTCTCTATTCTTTTGCAAATGCTATTAGATGATGTATTAGTTCTAAATCTTCAAGGAATAGGTCCCACGAGTGTTTCTTAATCAATTCTTATGAAAACATATTTATGTTCTTACCTTGTGGAATTTGATCTCATATCTTTTCGAAATGTGCTATGATTAGAACTCCTCTCATAGTTCATAATCTAACACGACTAATCTCCTTTGTTTGTTTATGAATTGCATATGTTATGTCTCCTTTTGTTGTTCATTGTATAGCTCGATTAGTCGCATTTCTTAGTTCTCAATATTGTACGATTATCACTTCTTCCTTTGTCAATATACAAGGTGTAATTGGCTTCATTTCTCAGTTCTTTTTCAAATAAGGTTAGATAATCTTTTTGTTCAAAGTCTTTTTCAATTTGAACTCATTCTTGGTTCTGAATCTAGCATAATTAAATCACATTTTACGTTCTTATCATGACAGTAGAACTTATTATGTTTCTACATGTACTTTGTTGAGAACTCCTTTTTTGTTTCTTTTTTTTTTTTTTTTTGCAAAACACCCGTGGTTGAGAATTTATTTAATAATTCATGATTTACAATGCCTTATATAAGGGCAACTTTGAGCATCCAAGCGCTGCAATCCTCTAAGAGATTTGGGAATTGTGTCTTGGTTATACTCTATATGAGAAGAATGAATAATACCCTCATTTGCTAGCCTATCCGCTACTAGGTTAGCTTCTCTAAAATTATGAGAAAAAGTAAAATCCCTATCTAAAATAAAAGTTTGATGAATTGCACTTGTTGATCAATGCTCCAAGGTGGTTGCATTCGACCCTTTATGATATGCGTTAGGGTTAGGGAATCAAGCTCCACTTGCACATCCATGAGTTGCAATTTCTCACAAAGTTTAAGGCCATCCACTAAGGCAGACGCTTCCGCTTGCAAATTGGTTAGAATGTTGTAAGTGTTGCTAAAAGCCTTGATGAACAATTTTTGAAAAGGTGTCCTTGATGATCTCGAATTATTCCTCCTCCAGATGAAGGTCCTGGGTTTCCTTTTGAGGCTCCATCAACATTTAGTTTTGCAATCCCGTGCGGGGGATGGATTCCAGCTTTGCACTGCCAAGACCCTTCTCGGCCGCGTGATGATAGTTTGATCATGGATGAGCTAAAAGGCTATCATCTGCTAATCCAGCTTTGTAAAATGGATGACTTTCGGAAATAGATCTCAAAAGGGAGCAAATATTTGTTATGGTTCGCTGAGGTGTGATGGAAAGGTCTTCAAAAATTACCAAATTTCGTACCTTCCACACAAACCAACATACCAGAGACGGTATAAGTTTCTGAACAGCATGTAGAAACCATTGAAGGAGGATCTGTACCACCACACATGAATTGAGTTTTCCTAGTACTGTAGATGCCGGGGAGAACCGAACTTCAAGCCAAGATTCAAAGTATGTCCAGATTTGGCTGGTGAAATCACAACTTGTAAAGAGATGGTCCAATGTTTCTTGAGGAAATGATGACAGAAGGGACATTTTGAAGCCAAAGAAACCCCAAATGTAGTTATGATATCGTCAAGTGGGAGTTTTCTATTTAAGAGGCGCCACATGAAGATGGAGATTTTGATTTGGAGTTTATTATCCCAAATCATTCTTCGAGAAAGCGTGGAAACATGTGAAGGAAGGGTGGAAGAGATTGAAAACTTGCCATTAGGTGAGGGAGTCCATACCAGCACATCCGAGTCTTTATTTAGTTGGAAAAGTATCCCACAAAGAATCTTCTCTAGTCTTCTTATCTCAACACCTGAATAATGTTTGCTTAGTATTGCAAGGTTCCAGCCATTTGCACTCTACAATTCTGCAACTGTGAGAAGTGGATCATACACTTGACTAACCATGTGAAACAAAGGCCCTTGAGGCAGCCAAGTTTCATACCAAAAGGAGACTTGTCCGTTACGTAATAAGAATAAAAGGCCTTTTCTGCCTTTTCACGGCTTTTAAGCATGCATTTCCATATGAATGAATTGGTCCCGAATCATCATGCCTTTCATTTATTAAACATGGGTAGGAATGGCAATATCTTGTACTCATGAAAGAGCACCATAAAGAGCTTCCTTTTTGAAATTTCAACCATAGTTTAATGCCCAAACCCTTGGGCAAATCTGAGAGAGACAAGAATCCAAGGCCATTGGTAGCTGTTGGCTTACATAATGACTTCCATGATGCCCAATGATACCTACTTCCTGAGTCCGAATTACCCCAGAAGAAATTTGCAAAACGACGCTCCAACTCCTTGATTACAGCCTTTGGAGGCTGGAGTACCGTAAAAAGGTATATTGGAATGCTACTTAAAACGTGCTTGATCAAAATTAGCTTACCCCCGGGAGAGAAATTTCAGTTGCCACCCTCCGATTTTAGAGGTAATTCTTTCAATCATGGGTTGAAAGAGTAACCTTCTTTTCTTCGCCTTTTGAATGGGACATCCAAGATATATGAAAGGGAGTGGACGTTTCACAAAACCTGTTTGGGATTGAACCATTCTGATCTGAGATAATGGAGCATTTTTTGCCATGTAGAATGAGCATTTGGACTTGTTAATAAGCTGCCCAGTAGAAGACTCAAACTGGTCGAGGACCTCCATGAGATTTTTGATTGATTTGGCTTCTCCTTTTGTGAAAATGACAATGTCGTCTGCAAACGCAAGATGAGTGATTGGTAGGCACTTCCTTGGCAATGCGTAATCCGAGATGGTTCCCTCACAGAATTGTGCTCGCAAACCTCGTGAAAAGGTCTCCATTGTGATTATGAAAAGGAGAGGTGACAACACCGCTAGTGGATTTGAAGAAGCTTTTCGGGGAGCCATTAATAAGAACAGAAAACCAGCAATTTTCAAGCACGCTCTTGATGATAACATTCCACTTTTCGCTGAATCCAAGCTTCCTCATGACAGCATAGAGAAAAGGCCAAGAGATCCGGTCAAAAGCCTTTGCGAAATCAAGCTTGAAAATAATGTTGCCGACTCTTGTTTTCCGGCTCAGGAACTTATATCGATATGCTCTTTCACCAACAATATGTTATCAGTAATGTCTCTCCCTTTTACATATGCAACCTGTTCTTGAGAAATAATTTTAGGCAAAACTAAAGCTAACCTATTAGCCAATATTTTGGTGCATATTTTATTAAAGAATGTACAAAGACTAATAGGTCTAAAATTGTCAAAAGATGAAGGGTTTTGAGTTTTGGGGATCAATGCTATGAGTGTACTTGTGAAGGTCCTGGGTAACACCTCGCCTTTGAAGAAAGCTTTCACTGCCTTATGGAGATCCTCTTGGATGATTTCCCAGCTGGTAGTAAAGAACAATCCATTGAAGCCATCAATTCCTGCTGCTCCATTTGGATTGAGACCAAAAGTTGCCTCCTTGAGCTCATGCAATGATGGCTCAGCAAGCAAAGTTTCATTCTCATCCTGTGTGATTACCTGCATTATGGTAGTTAAAAAAGCATGATTAGTGGCCGTTTGGAGCTGTTAAAAGTTCCTGAAAGTATTTCACTGAACTCCCTCATCTTTAGTTTTGGCCCAGATGAAGACTCAAACTAGAAAAATTGGGTAACACCTCCTTTTTTTCTCCTCCTTCTCTCTAACTTTTTCTCTCTCTAAACTACAGCAACCGTCACCAATCAACCTCGACTATGGAAGAAGGGGAAACCCTTCGGTCCTTGGCTATTCAACCTGCAAAATCATTTGCGGATGCACTCAAGGGCGTGCATCAACCCATACAGCAATCAAATCAGCCATTGAAGATGCTCCAATCGTACAAAGGTGAACCAGCCATCTTTTTCACTGAAGAAGAAGTCCAAAAGCTCGCTGCTCCATTTCGTTTCACCTTGGTCGGGAATTTTCCACGAGGCAAACCCAACATGGAAATCGTGAGGAAAAGTTTCCAAACAATTGGATTCAAAGGTGATTTTTCAGTCGGCTTCCTAGACTACAAACACGTGCTTATTCGTTTTGCCTTGGAGGAGGACTATCTTCGTTGTTGCTCAAGAACACGTGGTTCATAATCAATGGTTTCTACATGCTGTTCTTAAATGGCATCCTTTATTTTCCCCAGAAATAGAACCTTCCATACTGCCCATCTGGATAACTCTTGAAGGATTGCTAGCACCATTTTTCACAAAACATGTTGTTTTCAGCCTTGCATAAGCAGTTGGAAACCCCTTAAAACTTGATCTAGCAACGGAAAATTTCACTCGTCCCCACACGGCAAAGGTCTGCGTGGAAGTCGATTTACTAGCTGACCTCCCCTCCAGAGTTTGGTTAGGTGTGGGAAACAAAGGTAAATGGCAGAAGATTAGCTATGAAGACATCCCCCATTATTGCACCACATGTCACAAGATAGGACATAGCCTGGCAGATTGTTGTACTGGCCCAACAACCCAAAAAAACCACTTAGTTCCAATCCAAGCACCACCCAAAAAGAATGAAGTGAAGCAATGGCAACCCGTTAAAAGGAATGAGATCGGTCCAGCTGGTGTAGCTCATGAAAATTCTCAGCCGAATGACCATATGGCTATTAAAAAGGTGACAGCACAAATAGCTTGGGATTATTAGTTAACAAACGTGAAGCATCAAAGGTGGCGGAACAGCCAAAAATGAAGGATCAACGCATGGAGAACACCCAGAATTCACAAGGTGCGTCGGACCCTCCTGGCATTTCAAAGAAGCAAGTTCCAGAATATGCAACGAGCAATTTCGTAGATGATGTGCAACATCAAAGGCAAGAACCTTCTGAAATTTTGCTAAAACATGGGCTGGTAACAATCAACCCGATGGCAGATCGGTCATCCCACCAAGAACATGTAATTTCAGAAATTTCGGCAAAGAATGGGCTGATAACCACCATTTCCATGGCGGAGCAACCGCTTCCTCAGCCCTCCCAGGCTGATAAACCACTCCCAACAATTCAGGAGATTCAAATTTTGAATTCCCCAACATATGAGGTGGTTGTAACCCCATCCACAATTCATGCAATTCAAATTTTTAACCTTTTGGATAAGGGGCTGCCCAATTCAACTTGCAGGTTCAATTTTCAACAGCACCAAATCTGGAGTTATCTCAATCCCGACAACCAGATTTGAACCACTCAGAGAAACTACCAATTACACCAAAGGAGCCACAAGATCAGCCTAAAACCGTTACCAGCAAAGATGACTCAACTCTCAACGCACTCCAATTAATGGAGGAACTCCTGTGCTACTTTTCGGACATGGATGTTCCAAGTGCACCATCAACATCCACGATTCAACATCTTGAAGAATTGGAAGTTCCTTTGGACAAAAAATCTGCCCCAAGGAAAAAACCAAGAAGGAAACGCAGCCCCGGATGAGGACGAGATTGTCCAATCCGCCTGCTCCCTCCTTTGATTAATATGATCATTTCTTGGTATGGAACATTCGGGGGATCAACAATAAACCCTCAATTCGAAGACTAAAGGTGTTGCAAAAAGAGTACAAATTAAACATTCTTGTTGTATTAGAACCAATGGTAACCAATGACAAAATTCTTTTCTTTGCACAAAGGCTAGGATTTGATAGCTGCTTGTGGTTAGCTAATCCCAACGGAAAAATCTGGCTTTTCTGGAATAAATGTATTGTCGTCACAACGCGGCTAAACTCAGCTCAACTCATTCACGTTTCTATCTCATCTAGCCAACTCCCACAAGACATTCAAGTCACTATCGTTTATGCCAAAAGCACTAAACATGAAAGGAGCAGCTTAAGGAGTGAGCTCCGAGTTGTGCAATCGCCGGTTCCATGGCCTTTTCTCTATGCTGTCATGAAGAAGCTTGGATTCAGCAAAAAGTGGAATGTTATCATCAAGAACGTGCTTGAAAATTGCTGGTTTTCTGTTCTTATTAATGGCTCCCCGGAAAGCTTCTTCAAATCCACTAGCGGTGTTGTCACCTCTCCTTTTCATAATCACAATGGAGACCTTTTCACGAGGTTTACGAGCACAATTCTGTGAGGGAACCATCTCGGATTACGCATTGCCAAGGAAGTGCCTACCAATCACTCATCTTGCGTTTGCAGACGACATTGTCATTTTCACAAAAGGAGAAGCCAAATCAATCAAAAATCTCATGGAGTTCCTCGACCAGTTTGTGATTAAGCACGTATACTTGGCCTCATTTCTCACTTATTTCTTCAAAATCATCATATTATATTTTAGTTCTAACTCTTTTATGCATAGTTATCACTCATGGTTCTTAATTTGGCCAAATCAAATAGCATTTTATGTTCTTATCTTGAGTTACGAGATTTACTTTTATAAGAACTCCTGTTCTATTTCTTAATCTGATATGACTCGATCTACTTTGTTAGTTCTTAATCCCGTACGATTAGATCTCCTTTATTGTGTCATAATATAGTACGATTAGACACTTTCTTTCTTCTCAATATCGTACTATTACAATTTCTTCCTTAATCATTGTGCAGGCATAATTAATAGGCCTCATTTCTCAGTTGTTTTTCTTATAAGATTAGATAATCACTTAATTATAAATCTTTAATGAAAACGACCTGCTCTTGGTTCTTTTTAAATCTAATATGACTACTTTTTACCACTACTCCTTAATTAGTTATCAATCTTGCTTGATTGTGTCTCCTTTTGCGACTCACAATATATTACGATGAGTCGACTTTCTTAGTTCTCAATATCTTACGATTACACTTCTTCCTTAGTTATTAAGCTAATATAGTTGCCTCCGTTCTCTTTCGAATGCGATTAGATCATTCATTTGATCTAAATCTTTTGTGCACAGGTCCCACACATAGTTCTCAATCTAGTCTAACTAAGTCACGTATTAGGGGCTTATCATCCGTTATTAGATATTCTTATCTTTTCAACATGTATGTCGATTAGATCACCTTTCTAGTTTCTTAATTATTTCCCTAATATTTTATCATGTGTTTTCCTTTTGCGATTCATAACTTAGAACAGTTAGTCAATTTCTTGGCTCTCAATATCGAACGATCGCAACTTCTTCTTTACTCGCAAAGCAAGTTTGATGGGCCTCATTTGTCTATTCTTTTGCAAATGCTATTAGATGATGTATTAGTTCTAAATTACAAGCGCGACTTCAAGGAACAGGTCCAGCGCAATGTTCTTAATCCATTCTTATTAAAACATATTTATGTTCTTACCTTGTGAAATTTGATCTCATATCTTTTCCAAATGTGCTATGATTGGAACTCCTCTCCTATTTCTTAATCTTACACGACTAATCTCCTTTCTTTGTTCTGAATTGCATATGTTATGTCGCCTTTTGTTGTTCATTGTATAGCTCGATTAGTCGCATTTCTTAGTTCCCAATATTGTACGATTATCACTTCTTCCTTTGTCAATACAGAAGGTGTCATTGGCTTCATTTCTGAGTTCTTTTTCAAATAAGGTTAGATAATCTTTTGTTCAAAGTCTTTTTCAATTTGAACTCATTCTTGGTTCTGAATCTAGCATAATTAAATCACATTTTACGTCCTTATCATGAGTTATTTGAACTTATTATGTTTCTACATGTACTTTGTTGAGAACTCCTTTCTTGTTTCTTAATCTTATACGACTTGGTCCCAGTTATTAGTATAATGGATGCTTAACAGTTAATCTTTTACAATTTCTCCCCTATCTTAGTTCTCAATATTGTATGAGTACAACTCCTTTCACTGTGATTAAGCACGTATACTTGGCCTCATTTCTCACTTATTTCTTCCAAACCATCATATTATATTTTAGTTCTTATTGTTTTATGCAGAGTTATCACTCATGGTTCTTAATGTGGCTAAATCAAATCGCATTTTATGTTCTTATCTTGAGTTACAAGATTTAATTTTATAAGAACTCCTGTTCTATTTCATAATCTGATATGACTCGATCTACTTTGTTAGTTCTTAATCCCGTACAATTAGATCTCCTTATTGTGTCATAATATAGTACGATTAGAATTCCGCTCACTAAAACACAGCACCTATCTCACTAAAACACAGCACCTATTCTTCTCCTTTTGCCACTCGGCCATGGCCGAACCAGCTGCCCTTCAGCCATCGGTTGAAGGGCAACCAAAAACCTTTGCACTCTTTCGGGTGGACAAATCCTAAGCCTTCACGCAAGCAAATCCAGACCTCGCCTTGAAAGCTCTTCAACTGCACAAAGGGAACCAGCGATTTTCTTCTCCCAAGATGAAGTTCAACACCTTGCTGCACATTTCGTTACACATTGGTGGGTAATTTTCCAAGAGGCAAGCCGAACATGGAAACTCTTCGTAAAAGTTTTCACACCATTGGATTCAAAGGTCAGTTCACCATCGGATATCTTGATTACAAGCACATATTGATGAGGTTTTCATTGGAGGAGGACTTCCTACGATGTTGGCTCAAAAACACCTGGTTTGTTAATGGCTACTACATGAGGGTTCTTAAGTGGCACCCATTATTTACCACTGATGAAGAACCGTCCATAGCCCCTATATGGATTACTTTTGAAGGACTTCCAGCAGTCTTCTTCAACAAACACGTCGTATTTAGCCTTGCTCAAGCGGTTGGAACACCCCTCGGTGAAAGACTTAGCCACTGCAAATTTCACCAGGCCAAGTGTTGCTAAGGTATGTGTGAAAGTAGACCTCCTATCTGACCTCCTTCTAGGGTGTGGTTGGGGGTCGGTAATGAGGTCATTTGGCAAAAAATTACCTACGATGCAGTCCCATCTTATTGCACGAAATGCAAGAAAATTGGCCATGCCAATGGTGAATGCCGGAGAGGAGAAGCGGGGCATCCTAACCAACATGTAGGTAACAGTGAACAAATAAAGAACTCAGCCAAGCAACCCATCCGAACACGTTGGACTCCGGTAAAGGACCACACGGCTGGACCTTCGGGCTCAAAATCAGCCCCATCTTTTCCACATGTGAATGCAGTGATAAGCTTGAAGGACCACCGAAAGGATACTCCACCAGCTGCAACCAACGTAGCTCCAATACCAATGCCGAAAATTTCCCAAAATGATGGCAAAGCTAACATGAGGGGGAAGTCCGTCCAGCAACCACCAGAAGCAACGGTGGTGCAACCTCCAGCCGTGGAAGAACAACCACTCATGCTGGATGTGATTCAAAATTCAAACGCCAAGCTTCTCATGGGATTGCACCAACAACTTCGGATAAGGCCAATCCAAATCAACAAACGGATTCAAACCAGCAGATGGATAAGGCCAAAGCACACCAGCACTTGGATTCAAATTTTGAAAATGAGCACATTGTGGAAGGTCAGCCCTTGAACCCCTTGGAGAGTGGGGCCAATTCGAATTTTGTGGAACCACCAACATCCTTGGCTGCACAATCAAGGGATGCTGAAAATCAGCCAACACACATTCGAATTTCAAACAATCCCTTCATGGATGATTCACTCATCTCTCATGGTAAAATAATGGAGGAATTACCATGTTACTATTCAGACAATGACTCCCCCCATGCAAGCCATGCAAACAACAAGGATCTTCAGCCGATCACCCCCACCTCACACACAATTGGTAAGCCCTCATCCAAAAAGAAAAGACGCAAAAGAACCTACTCTATGCCAAGGCCAATGCGCACCAGGTTGGCCAAAGCAAACTCCAAGCTGCCCTCCCTCCCACATAGCTGTCTATGTTAAATGGATCGCATTTTAGTTTGGAACATTCGGGGGATAGCTAATAAACCCTCACTTCGTAGGTTAAAGTTAATCATTCAACAACATCAAATAAAACTCATTGCTCTAATGGAGCCAATGGTTGACAAAGCTAGAATCCTAATGTTTTCTAATAAGCTAGGCTTTGATAGCTGCGAGTGCAACTCAAATGGCAAAATTTGGCTTTTTTGGAACCGAGAGCTAGGTCTCGTCCCCACATTCAGCTCGGATCAGCTCCTCCATGTTTCCATTCCTTCCTTTCCTCAGCAAAGTGCCATGGAAGCCTCCTTTGTTTATGCAAAATGCACAACAGCGGAACGAAGAGCTCTTTGGGAGGAACTTCGAGCTGTCCAACCTCAAACTCCATGGCTGGTGGGTGGCGACTTCAATGTCATATCTAGTTCTGATGAGTACAAAGGAACTTCCCCATTGCACCTTGATGCCATGAATGACTTCAATGATTGCCTACATGCATGTGGCTTGGTATGGACTTACCTTTTCAAGGCTGTAAATTCACTTGGCGTGGGAATAGACTTGGAAATTTGGTATGGAAGAGGCTGGACAGATTTGTCTGTAACACTCATTTTCTAGCAGCCTTCCAACAAGTTAGTGTTGAACACCTTCTCAAGACGTGCTCAGACCACTCGCCACTTGTGCTCAAAGCCTCCAACGAGAACACCTCAGGACCAAAGCCATTTAAATTTCTTAATATGTGGACTAAACACAAAGATTTGTTGCAGGTCGTAGGCAACAATTGGCAGCTGCAATGTAATGGCTCCTATATCTCCATTTTTGATTCAAAACTCAAAAGACTAAAAGCCGAACTCAGGAATTGGAGTCACACGGTATTTGGCAATGTCTTTGACAAGGTTAAAGAAGCCGAACAAGAGGTCAAAATCAAGGAAGAAGACTTGTGGCAGAGAGAGCACGTCTTGAGAAGCAAAAAGCGGGGATGAAATGGCTGAAAGAGGGTGACAAAAACTCCAAATTCTTCCACTCCACCCTCCTAGCTAAACGACAAAGATTGCGTATCTCCAAGATCAAAATTGATGAGGAATGGACTGAAAATTTGCAGCTCATTGAACGGGCAGGGTTAACTTCTTTCAGGAGCTCTTGACCTCTAACAACACGGCTGGAATTGACTCATCTTTCACCGAGCACCTCCCATGCATGGTTTCCGAGGAGGACAACCGGGGTTTATTAAAGGAATTGTCAGAAGGGAGCTGAGGGAGGCCGTTTTCAACCTTAATCCTAATGGAGCAGCCGAAATTGATGGCTATAATGGGGTTTTCTTCACTACCTGCTGGGACATTATTCACCATGATCTTGTCCTTGCGGTGAGAGATTTTCTTAAAGGAGCTAAGTTGCCACGAATGTTTACTAGTACTCTTATTGCTCTTATCCCAAAAACAGCCAATCCGAATTCTTTCATAGTGACTTCCGGCCCATAAGCTTGTGCACTTTCTTCAACAAAATCTGCACCAAGATATTGGCCAACCGACTTTCCCTCATTCTACCGAAGATTATTTCAGCCGAACAAGTGGCCTATGTTCAACGGAGGGACATTGCCGATAACATTCTTCTTCTGCAAGAAATGACCAATTTCATAGATCGGAAGGAGGAGAAAGGCCATCGACAGCCTATCAAACTTGTGTATTTGGCTCCCTTTGTCGTTGAAAATGAGTTTAATCTCTGCGATACACATCTTGATGTAGCTGGGCACATTGGGCTGTTTGTTCATCCCTAGAACGTGCTGGAGGAATGTTGGTTGATCTGTAATCATCAATGGAGCACCCAAGGGATTCTTTAAATCCACTAGAGGGGTTCGTCAAGGAGATCCCTTATCACCCCTTTTATTCATATTAATGTTGGAGACATTTTCACAGGGATTAAAGGCAAAAGTTCACGAGGGTAAAATTTCAGCTTACTCACTCCCGCAACTCCTGCAATGCCCAACTACCTCCCACTTGGCCTTCGCAGATATTATTGTCATTTTCACAAAGGGAGAAACCAAATCCATTCGGCACTTAACGAGCTTCTTAACACGGTTTGAGAACTCCTCCGGCCAGCTCTTTAACAAGTCCAAAAGCTTCTTTTACCTATCAAAGAAGGCAACACCTGGTCGCGTTCGGATGATCCAAGCCAAGACGGGTTTCACCCACAACTGCCTCCCATTTAATTACTTGGGTTGTCCCATTCACAAAGGCAAAGGACGGCGCACTATCTTCCAGCCATTAATTGAAAAGGTAGCTTCCCGGATTCATGGATGGCAAACGAGGTTCCTCTCTCCAGGAGGACGGTTAATTCTAATCAAGCATGTTCTGAGCAGCATTCCCATCTACCTATTATCGGTTCTCCTTCCCTCAAGATCAGTAATTAAAGAGTTGGAGCGGCAATTTGCAAACTTTTTCTAGGGCAGCTCAAACGAGGTGCTAAAACGACATTGGATCTTGCATGGGGTAAAGTTTGCCAGCCAACCTACTCCAATGGTCTAGGGATTCCACCACTAGAAGATGTGGTACGAGGCTTTAGTATCAAACTTTGGTGGAAGTTTCGAAGGGCAGCTCTTTGTGGTGTTCCTTTCTTCAAGGCCGCTACCTTAAGGGCCAACACCCTACCTAGGTCGCTGAATCACCAGGAGATTCACTCTTATGGAAAAGAATGATGCGAGTTCGTGATGAGGCGGAGAAGGGCCTGTTATTCCTCATTCGAAATGCTGATTGCTCCTTCTGGTTCGACCCATGGACCAAATACGGACCTCTTTCGCACAAGGTAGAACAGGTGTATGATGGGCAGCTCAAGGTTTCCCATGTTTGGGGTTCTAATGGTTGGAATATTTCCTCTTTGGACGAGAGATACTCCATGGAGGAGCTGCAAACCATTGTCGCAATTCTCAATGAAAGATCAATCTTCATGACTGATGAACCAGACCGGATTGTTTGGACCCCTACATCTATAATGATGCTGGTTCCTTTTCACTCTCAACGACATACGCCACAACGGTGCGGACTTTTTCTAGACAAATGATTTGGGATGGGAGACTCCAACTGAAGATCTCCATTTTCATGTGGAAATTGTTGAATAGGAGACTGCCACTAGATGATAATTTGATTACAATCGGCTTTTCCTTAGCCTCCAAGTGCTACTACTGTTGTCATGGAGAGTCCTTGGATCATCTTTTTGTGTGCTGCGCTATCTCATGCCAAGTTTGGTACTTTTTCGAAACTTGGCTAGAGGTGATGATCGCACCTTCAACGACCATCTTAGACAAGCTTAGCTCATGGTGGTGGGCTGCAGCACCCTCTTCCACAATTGGGCTAATCCACAAAATCCTCCCTTGTATAATATGTTGGTTCTTATGGAAAGCTAGGAACATGGCTGTGTTTGATGGGAAAACAAGTAGTGCTGCACGCATCATTGCCAACATCAACTCATATTTAGTGAATATTTCCTCAATCCACCCCTTCACACAGCCATTAATTCTTAGAGAAAGCACAGCTGATGAATTGCTTCTCTCATGGGACATTTGCTTTCAACTCTTACAAACAAAACCTAAGAGAATCTTGGCGGTCAAATGGGAATGCCCTCCTCCAGGATGTTTCAAACTAAATGTGGATGGCGCCTCTAAAGGTAATCCGGGAATGGCAGCAATTACGGGCGTCATATTATATCACAAGGGCCATTGTATACGGGCTTTTCAAATGGTTACTTTCAGCAAACCAGCTTGCAAGCGAGGTAATGGCACTTGAAGAGGGCTCAAGCTCTGTGACAGGTTGCGGGTTCACCCATTGGAGGTTGAGATTGATTCACTCATCCTTGTCAACACTTTGAATGGTTCGTCGTCACCAATTTGGAGTATTGATGACCAACTCCGTGTCATACAAGGCCTTTGTGTTGGAAAACAAATTTCATTTAAACATATTTTTAGAGAGTCTAATCAAGTTGAAGATAGATTAGCTAATGAGGGTATTGCAAATCCAATGTATGTTAGTGAGTACGAGCACAACACCATTCCTTGCTCTATAAAAGGTCTGGTTTGGCTAGATGCTAGGGGCTGCCCTAACCTTCGATATTGTAATAACTCATAAAATAAATAAAAGTTCTGCCCACCTTTTGGGCATTTGATTAAAAAAAAAAAAAAAAGACCCTTTCTTTCTTCTCAATATCGTACTATTATAATTTCTTCCTTAATCATTGTGCAGGCATAATTAATAGGCCTCATTTCTCAGTTCTTTTTCTTATATGATTAGATAATCACTTAATTATAAGTCTTTAATGAATACGACCCGCTCTTGGTTCTTTTTAAATCTGATACGACTACTACTCCTTAATTAGTTCTCAATCTTGTTTGATTGTATATCCTTTTGCGACTCACAATATATTACGATGAGTCGACTTTCTTAGTTCTCAATATCTTACGATTACACTTCTTCATTAGTTATTAAGCTAATATAGTTGCCTCCGTTCTCTTTAGAATGCGATTAGATCATTCATATTGATCTAAATATTTTGTGCACAGGTCCCACACATGGTTCTCAATCTAGTCTAACTAAGTCACGTATTAGGGGTTTATCATCCGTTATTAGATATTCTTATCTTTTCAACATGTATGTCATTAGATCACCTTTCTAGTTTCTTAATTATTTCCCTAATATTTTATCATGTGTTCATCTTTTGCGATTCATAACTTAGAACAGTTAGTCAATTTCTTGGCTCTCAATATCGAACGATCGCAACTTCTTCTTTACTCACAAAGCTAGTTTGATTGGCCTCATTTGTCTATTCTTTTGCAAATGGTATTAGATGATGTATTAGTTCTAAATCTACAAAGGAAAAGGTCCAGCGCAATGTTCTTAATCCATTCTTATTAAAACATATTTATGTTCTTACCTTGTGAAATTTGATCTCATATCTTTTCCAAATGTGCTATGATTGGAACTCCTCTCATATTTCATAATCTTACACGACTAATCTCCTTTGTTTGTTCTGAATTGCAATAATATGTTATGTCTCCTTTTGTTGTTCATTGCATAACTCGATTAGTCTCATTTCTTAGTTCTCAATATTGAACGATTATCACTTCTTCCTTTGTCAATATACAAGGTGTAATTGGCTTCATTTCTCAATTCTTTTTCAAATAAGGTCACATAATCTTTTGTTCAAAGTCTTTTTCAATTTGAAATCATTCTTGGTTCTTAATCTAGCGTAATTAAATAACATTTCACGTGGTTATCATGAGTTATTAGAACTTATTATGTTTCTACATGTACTTTGTTGAGAACTCCTTTCTTGTGTTTTAATCTTATGTGAACTGATCCCAGTTATTAGTATTTAATCTTGTATGCTTCGTCCCCGTTCTTAGTTTTCAATATCGTACGAGTACAACTCCTTCCACTGTGATTAAGCACGTATACTTGGCCTCATTTCTCACTTATTTCTTCAAAACCATCATATTATATTTTAGTTCTTACTCTTTTATGCATAGTTATCACTCATGGTTCTATAATTTGGCCAAATCAAATCGCATTTTATGTTCTTATCTTGAGTTACGAGATTTACTTTTATAAGAACTCCTGTTCTATTTCTTAATCTGATATGACTCGATCTACTTTGTTAGTTCTTAATCCCGTACGATTAGATCTACTTTATTGTGTCAAAATGCAGTACGATTAGACCCTTCTTTCTTCTCAATATCGTACTATTACAATTTCTTCCTTAATCATTGTGCAGGCATAATTAATAGGCCTCATTTCTAGTTCTTTTTCTTATAAGATTAGATAATCACTTAATTATAAATCTTTAATGAATACGACCCGCTCTTGGTTCTTTTTAAATCTGATACGACTACTACTCCTTAATTAGTTCTCAATCTTGTTTGATTGTATCTCTTTTTGCCACTCACAATATATTACGATGAGTCGACTTTCTTAGTTCTCAATATCTTACGATTACACTTCTTCCTTAGTTATTAAGCCAATGTAGTTGCCTCCGTTCTCTTTCGAATGCGATTAAATTAGATCATTCATTTGATCTAAATCTTTTGTGCACAGGTCCCGCACATGGTTCTCAATCTAGTCTAACTAAGTAACGTATTAGGGGCTTATCATCCGTTATTAGATATTCTTATCTTTTCAACATGTATGTCGATTAGAACACCTTTCTAGTTTCTTAATTATCTCCATAATATTTTATCATGTGTTCTCCTTTTGCGATTCATAACTTAGAACAGTTAGTAAATTTTTGGCACTCAATATCGAACGATCGTAACTTCTTCCTTACTCGTAAAGCAAGTTTGAACGGCCTCAGTTCTCTATTCTTTTGCAAATGCTATTAGATGATGTATTAGTTCCAAATTTTCAAGGAATAGGTCCAGTGCAATGATCTTAATCCATTCTTATTAAAACAAATTTATGTTCTTACCTCGTGAAATTTGATCTCATATCTTTTCCAAATGTGCTATGATTGGAACTCCCCTCATATTTCATAATCTTACACGACTAATCTCCTTTCTTTAATTTCTGAATTGCATATGTTATGTCTCCTTTTGTTGATCATTGCATAACTCGATTAGTCTCATTTCTTAGTTCTCAATATTGAACGATTATCACTTCTTCCTTTGTCAATATACAAGGTGTAATTTGCTTCATTTCTCAATTCTTTTTCAAATAAGGTCAGATAATCTTTTGCACAAAGTCTTTTTCAATTTGAACTCATTCTTGGTTCTTAATTTAGTGTAATTAAATCACATTTTACGTTGTTATCATGAGTTATTAGAACTTATTATGTTTCTACATGTACTTTGTTGAGAACTCCTTTCTTGTTTCTTAATCTTATACGACTTGGTCCCAGTTATTAGTATTTAATTTTTTACAATTTCTCCCCTATCTTAGTTCTCAATATTGTACGAGTACAACTCCTTTCACTGTGATTAAGCACGTATACTTGGCCTCATTTCTCACTTATTTCTTCAAAACCATCACAGTATATTTTAGTTCTTAATCTTTTATGCATAGTTATCACTCATGGTTCTTCATTTGGCCAAATCAAATCACATTTTAAGATCTTATCTTGAGTTACGAGATTTACTTTTATAAGAACATGTATGTCGATTAGATTACCTTTCTAGTTTCTTAGTTATCTCCCTAATATTTTATGATGTGTTCTCCTTTTGTGATTTATAACATAGAACAGTTAGTCAATTTCTTGGCACTCAGTATCGAACGATTGCAGCTTCTTCCTTACTCGTAAAGCATGTTTGATCGGCCTCATTTCTCTATTCTTTTGCAAATGCTATTAGATGATGTATTAGTTCTAAATCTTCATGGAATAGGTCTAGCGCAATGTTCTTAATCCATTTTTATGAAAACATATTTATTTTCTTCCCTTGTAAAATTTGATCTCATATCTTTTCAAAATTTGCTATGATTGGAACTCCTCTCATATTTCAAATCTAACAGGACTAATCTCCTTTATTTGTTCTGAATTGCATATGTTTTTTTTTTTAAAGCAAACAAACTAATTTATCTTGATGGGATCATTGATTAGAAAATCGAATATTAGGGCAGCCCCCAGCATCTAGGCAAACCAAACCTTTAATAGTGTAAGGAATGGTGTAGCGATCATATTCAACATACATAGGTTTTGAAATGCCTTCATTGGCTAAACTATCAGCAACTTGATTTACATATTTGAAATTGATGTCTTTCCCGGTGCAAAAGCTATTGATGAATTGCAGTTGGGAATCAATACTCCAAATCGATGCCGATGAACCCACCAAAGAGTTAACTAATACAAGGGAATCAATCTCAACAATTAGTGAGTGCACATTTAGTCTACTACACATTTGAAGTTCATCTACTAAGGCCAATGCCTCAGCTTGTAAGATCGTTTGTTGTTGGTAGCCATTGGAAAACGCCCGGATGCATTGTCCATTATGATCCCTTAGATTGCCGCCACCTTCTGCCATTCTTGGGTTTCCTTTGGAAGCACCATCCACATTTAATTGAAAAAAACCGTATGGAGGGCAGTCACCATTTGACGGCTAGGACTTTTTTTGGTTTGGTTTGGATGAGTTGATTACAAATGCCCCGCGACAGTAGCATGTCATCGGCTGTGGATGTCACGCCCCAAAAACGGGACCGTAACACGCCGCGCTAATGGTACACCGGCCCAAAGCGCAAGGCACAAACAAACAGAGCAACAAACTTAACCGCAATGTAATAGAACCATCAAACCATTTCTTAACTATAAGACCGAATATTTCATTTTACACAAAAAATACGAATTACAAAATTCCTTCTTAGTACAAAAGATGCTACAACAAAAACAAAGTTCATCAATACAAAACCTATCTAATACAGAGACCCCTCTCTTAACACATCTCTAAGCTCTTCAAATGGGGCTAAGCATTGCGATAAAAAGAAAACATAAAGATAATAACATTTGCGAAAACCATAGTCATGAAGCAGTTTCTAAAATGTCTCATGCCATTTAAACGTCAATAAACCATAATCATAAGTAGTTTCTAAAATGTATCATGCCATTTAAACGTCAGGCATGTCCAAAACATAGCCAAAAAGATCCAATCATTTCAAAACATAGTATGCTAAAGCATAGCGAACAAATCCAAGTACAGTTTCAATTCGGAATATAATAAAATAGCGTGAGTATCTTTTAGGCTCAAGGTATGACCTACAGTACTAGCCAGATCTAGTAATCTACCACACCTACTAGTCTGACCTGGAGGTCAAGTTATCCCATCACAAGACCCCGATCAGAGGCTACCATGAACTCATTATTGCAGTCACCATGGCGTCCCATGGATGACTATAGAACCGGTTATCCCCAAATCAAACATTTCCAAACACATCCAAAATTATATACCTAGGTCCTCACCTATGAGCCAAAACAGTCATAAAATGCTTTCATATCAAAAGAGTTTGCAAACATATCATTTGATTAACATAAAATAGCTTGGTCCCGATTTCATATGTAATAGTTCCAAAACTTGGTAAAAGTGCAGTTCCAAACATCATACACATTCTAAAATCCATCCAAACATATTTGAAAGTCGTTAAACAAAATACAAGTGGAAGAGGGTCTATGTTACCCACCTATCAAAGCAAAAACTGCACAAATGATCACCGAACGCGATCGCGGCGGTAGGTGGCGTGGTACCTAAAACAGGTATAAGAGGACTCTTAGAAGAGATGTGTGTATTAAAGAATGACTAGGGAAGCGAAAATGACGCGAAAGCTGATAGAAAACGACACCAACAGCTCTTTGGTCAAAAACACCTTTTCACAAATTCATATGTAACATTTGACAAGCTAAAACCCCAGTCAATGGCTGTTAGTTATACACATCAAATGTTATAAGAGCTAGTCTCTAATACACATCTAGATGTGTATAAGAGACAGGTCTTAAGCAGCATCCTAATAGGCTATAAATAGGTTATCCTCCTTGCCAACAAAATCCAATTCCAAGGTATGCAGATGATGTTGTCATCTTCACAAAAGGAGAAATAAAGTCCAAGATTTAGAACCTACATCAACTTAGTCCCGGAGCAGATAGCCGGGACTATATCACAGCTTCCCACTACCAAGGAAAACACTTAAAACCATCTCCCGATCATTAAAGACCCTTCAAACATAACCAATTATCCAAATTATCCTAGCTGCGCCAAACTTCCGCTTACTTACAAAATGAAGGGAAATCAATTCCACTTGGTTTCAAGTCTCAATTCCTATCCAAACTAACCTTAAAACACTCTTAAAACATCATTATATGCATAGACATAAGCATTCATAGCATAACACTCTAGGGCCACATATGGAAGACAAAACCCCAACTCATAATCTTAAAATATGTAATCTAACCGTGGAAAGTTGTTAAAAAAATCTCAACCCCAATCACTTCCCAACCTCCAAAACACTAAAAACAACCCATAACATACATAAATCATAACATATAAGGCTGCAAAGAGGGTTTTCTTTCAGCCATAAGGAATCCTACAAAACTTGAAATTAAAGCTTGGATCATAAAGCCCATAAGCCATAAAGTGCTAAAATACATAAAATCTTACCTTCCAAGTGATTTATACTTGATATCCAAGAAAATTTTGGGGGACAATGGGGAAGAGAAGTTCATCCAGCAGCTAGGAGAAATGAGGAAGAAACAAAGCAAGAAGAAGACTAAAAAGATTCCAAGGTTGACCCAAATAGTTCCCCATTTGACCAAATAGTCTCCAAGTTGACTATTTAACCCAAAAACTAATTTTTTGCTACTAAATTAACATTTTCTTTTTTTGAATAATTCAGCCATCATACAACACTCACACACCACAATGCACTAATTACACTTAATCCAACTTTTGACCCGTTTACCTGCCGGAACCGAAATCGCGTAAACCGAAAAATTTGCCAAATTGAAAAACGAATAAGTTGAAGTACTTAATGACTAAAAATAATATAAAAAACATTTTAAACCAGTTAAAAATCAAAGAACAAGGCTAGTAAAATACTGGGTTTCACAGTGGATACCTTTGTAAGAGGATGGATTGAAAAGATAGATACCAAATAAGAGCAAATGTTCGCGGTAATCCTTGTTGCAATACTAACGTTGCCATCCAAAACCGCCATGTTCCTGACTTTCCATAAGAACCAACATATTATGCAAGGAAGTATTTTATGAACTACTCCAATTGCGGATGAAGGTGTAGCAGTCCACCACCAAGCATTTAGCTTATCCAAGATAGTCGTAGATGGAGCAATAGGCAATTCCAGCCAGTCTTCAAAGAAACGCCAGATTTGTCGTGATATTTCACATTCCACAAAAAGGTGTTCCAAGGATTCTTCGTGACAACAAAAACCAGCATTTAGAGGCCAACGAAAATCCAATTTTTCATATACTAGACATCACAGATATCATCTAACGGCAGCCGTTTATTCAGCAATTTGCACATGAATATGGAAATCTTCAGCTGGAGTCTCTTGTCCCAAATCATTTGCCGAGAGAGTATCCGCACCTTAGGGGGGTACGTGGATGAGAGTGAGAAGGAACCTTTAGATGTGAGGGTCCAAACAATGAGGTCTGGTTCGTTGGTCAGAATCAGTGGTCTTGAGCCAAGAATTGCTGCAATATTTTGTAACTCCTCATTAGAGTATTTCTCATCCAGAAGAGAAAGGTTCCAGCCATTGTGACCCCCAACACGTGAAACCTTGAGCTGTGCACCATAGACTTGTTCAACCATGTGGGATAGAGGCCCATGTTCAGTCCATGGGTCGAACCAAAAGGAGCAATCCACTTTATGTGGGAGAAATAACAGCCATTTTTCAGCATCATCACGAGCTCGCAGCATTCTCTTCCAATTATATGAGTCACCTGGTGATGTCGAGATTAATGTGGAATGCTGACTATTAAGGTAAGCGACTTTGAAGGAAAGAACACCACAGGGATTTGCCTTTTCGGAATTTCCACCAAAGTTTGATACCAAAGCCACGAACCACCTCCTCCAATGAGGGAACCCCTAGGCCATTTGAATATGTAGGCTGACACACTGTAACCCATGAGATCCAATGTCGCTTTAGCACCCCATCCGAGCAACCCCAAAAGAAATTAGCAAATTGACGCTCCAACTCTTTAAGTACTGATTTTGGGGGTAAAAGTACTGACAATAAGTGAATTAGGATGCTGCTTAAGACGTGCTTGATGAGAATCAACCGACCTCAGAGTGAGAGGAACCGCCTCCGCCAACCATGAATTCGGCCGACCACTTTTTCTATTAGTGGCTGGAAGATGTTACATCTTCGTTTAGCCTTTTGAATGGGACAGCCCAAATAGGTGAAAGGGAGGGATTTGTGAACAAAGCCGGTCTTTGCTTGAATCAACCGAACCCGAGCTGGAGGTGCCTTTTTGGATAGGTTGAAGGAAATTGTGTAAAGCACTTGGACTTGTTAAAGAGCTGCCCAGATGAGAGCTCAAACCTTGAAATAAAGTTCATGAGGTTTCGGATGGACTTTATTTCTCCTTTTGTGAAGATGACAACATCATCTGCAAATGCCAAGTGAGAGATGATAGGGCACTTCTTCAGACTTGCTTTACAAGTACGGAAGAAGTTGCGATCGTTCGATATTGAGAGCCAAGAAATTTACTAACTGTTCTATGTTATGAATCAAAAAAGGAGAACACATGATAAAATATTAGGGAGATAATTAAGAAACTAGAAAGGTGATCTAATCGACATACATGTTGAAAAGATAGGAATATCTAATAACGGATGATAAGTCCCTAATACGTGACATAGTTAGACTAGATTGAGAACCATGCGTGGGACCTGTGTACAAAAGATTTAGATCAAATGAATGATCTAACCGCATTCGAAAGAGAATGGAGGCAACTATATTAGCTTAATAACTAAGGAAGAAGTGTAATTGTAAGATATTGGTAGAACTAAGAAAGTCGACTAATCGTAATATATTGTGAGTCGCAAAAGGAGATACAATCAAACAAGATTGAGAACTAATAAAGGAGAAGTAGTCGTATTGGATTTAAAAAGAACCAAGAGCGGGTCGTATTCATTAAAGATTTATAATTAAGAGATTATCTAATCGTATATGAAAAAGAACAAAGAAATTAGGCCTATTAATTATGCCAGAACAATGATTAAGGAAGAAATTGTAATAGTACGATATTGAGAAGAAAGAAAGGGTCTAATCGTACTATATTATGACACAATAAAGGAGATCTAATCGTACATCAGATTAGAACTAACAAAGTAGATCGAGTCATATCGATTAAGAAATAGAACAGGAGTTCTTATAATAGTAAATCTCGTAACTCAAGATAAGAAATTAAAATACGATTTGATTTGGCCAAATTAAGAACCATGAGTGATAACTATGCAGAAAAGAATAAGAACGAAAATATAATATGATGGTTTTGAAGAAATTGTCAAGTGAGAAATGAGGCTAAGTATACGTGCTTAATCACAGTGGAAGGAGTTGTACTCGTACGATATTGAGAACTAAGAAAGGAGACAAATCGTACAAGATTAAATACGAATAACTGGGATCAACTCGCATAAGATTAAGAAACAAGAAAGGAGTTCTCAACAAAGTACATGTAGAAACATAAGAAGTTTTAATAACTCATGATAAGAACGTAAAATGTGATTTAATTATGCTAGATTAAGAGCCAAGAATAAGGTCAAAGTGAAAAAGACTTTGAACAAAAGATTATCTAACCTTATTTGAAAAAGAACTGAGAAATGAAGCCAATTACACCCTGTATAATGACAAAGGAAGAAGTGATAATGGTACAGTATTGAGAACTATGAAATGCGACTAATCGAGCAAATACAATGAACAACAAAAGGAGACATAACATATGCAATTCAGAACAAAGAAAGGAGTTTAGTCGTGTAAGATAATGAAATAGTTCCAATCATATCACATTTGGCAAAAGATATGAGATCAAATTTCACAAGGTAAGAACATAAATATGTATAAGTAAGAATGGATTAAGAACCATGCACTTGACCTATTCTTTGAAGATTTAGAACTAATACATCATCTAATAGCATTTGCAAAAGAATAGAGAAATGAGGCAGATCAAACTTGCTTTACGAGTAAGGAAGAAGTTTCAATCGTTCGACATTGAGTGCCAAGAAATTGACTAACTGTTCTATGTTATGAATCGTTTTGTTAGAACAAATCATAAAATATTTGGGAGATAATTAAGAAACTAGAAAGGTGATCTAATCGACATACATGTTGAAAAGATAAGAATATCTAATAACGGATGATAAGCCCCTAATACGTGACTTAGTTAGACTAGATTGAGAACCATGTGTGAGACCAGTGCACAAAAGATTTAGATCAAATGACTGTTCTAATCGCACTCGAAAGAGAACGGAGGCAACTATGTGAGCTTAATTACTAAGGAAGAAGTGCAATCGTAAGGTGGAGAACTAAGAAAGTCGACTAATCGTAATATATTGTGAGTAGCAAAAGGAGATACAATCAAACAAGATTGAGAACTAATAAAGGAGAAGTAGTCGTATTGGATTTAAAAAGAACCAAGAGCGGGTCGTATTCATTAAAGATTTATAATTACGAGATTATCTAATCGTATAAGAAAAAGAACTTAGAAATTAGGCCTATTAATTATGCCTGCACAATGATTAAGGAAGAAATTGTAATAGTACGATATTGAGAAGAAAGAAAGGGTCTAATCGTACTATATTATGACACAATAAAGAAGACCTAGTCGTACAGGATTAAGAACTCACAAAGTTGATCGAGTCATAAGAGATTAAGAAATAGAACTGGAGTTCTTATAAAAGTAAATCTCGTAACTCAAGATAAGAACTTAAAATGCGATTTGATTTGGCCTAATTAAGAACCATGAGTGATAACTATGCATAAAAGAATTAGACCTAAAATATAATATGATGGTTTTGAAGATGATCCCAGTATAGTTAACAAGTGAGAAATGAGGCCAAGTATACGTGCTTAATCACAGTGGAAGGAGTTGTACTCGAACGATATTAGAACTAAGAAAGGTGACAAATCGTACAAGATTAAATACTAATAACTGGGATCAACTTACATAAGATTAAGAAACAAAAAAGGAGTTCTCAACAAAGTACATGTAGAAACATAATAAGTTCTTGTAACTCACGATAAGAAAGCAAAATGTAATTTAATTATGCTAGATTAAGAACCAAGAATGAGTTCAAATTGAAAAAGACTTTGAACAAAGGATTATATAACCTTATTTGAAAAAGAACTGAGAAATGAAGCCAATTACACCTTGTATATTGACAAAGGAAGAAGTGATAATCGTACAATACTGAGAACTAAGAAATGCGACTAATCGAGCTATACAATGAACAATAAAAAGGAGACATAACATATGCAATTCAGCACAAAGAAAGTAGATTAGACTTGTCTACATGTCTTTTGAAATATGAGAGGAGTTCCAATCATAGCACATTTCAAAAAGATATGAGATCAGTATTTCACTTTCTAGTTTCATAAATATGTTTTCATAAGAATGGATTAAGAACCACTCGCGGGACCTATTCCTTGAAAATTTAGAACTAATACATCATCTAATAGCTTTTGCAAAAGAATAGAGAAATGAGGCAGATCAAACTTGCTTTACGAGTAAGGAAGAAGTTTCAATCGTTCGACATTGAGTGCCAAGAAATTGACTAACTGTTCTAAGCTATGAATCGCAAAAGGAGAACAAATCAAAAAATATTTGGGAGATAATTCAGAAACTAGAAAGGTGATCTAATCGACATACATGTTGAAAAGATAAGAATATCTAATAACGGATGATAAGCCCCTAATACGTGACTTAGTTAGACTAGATTGAGAACCATGTGTGAGACCAGTGCACAAAAGATTTAGATCAAATGACTGTTCTAATCGCACTCGAAAGAGAACGGAGGCAACTATGTGAGCTTAATTACTAAGGAAGAAGATGCAATCGTAAGAGAACTAAGAAAGTCGACTAATCGTAATATATTGTGAGTAGCAAAAGGAGATACAATCAAACAAGATTGAGAACTAATAAAGGAGAAGTAGTCGTATTGGATTTAAAAAGAACCAAGAGCGGGTCGTATTCATTAAAGATTTATAATTACGAGATTATCTAATCGTATAAGAAAAAGAACTTAGAAATTAGGCCTATTAATTATGCCTGCACAATGATTAAGGAAGAAATTGTAATAGTACGATATTGAGAAGAAAGAAAAGGTCTAATCGCACTATATTATGACACAATAAAGGAGATGTAATCGTACGGCATTAAGAACTAACAAAGTAGATCGAGTCATATCAGATTTAGAAATAGAACAGGAGTTCTTATAAAAGTAAATCTCGAAACTCAGGATAAAAACTTAAAATACGATTTGATTTAGCCAAATGAAGAACCATGAGTGATAACTATGAATAAAAGAATAAGAACTAAAATATAATATGACTGGTTTTGAAGAAACAAGTGAGAAATGAGGCCAAGTATACGTGCTTAATCAGAGTGGAAGTAGTTGTACTCGTACGATATTGAGAACTAAAAAAGGGGACAAATCGTACAAGATTAAATACTAATGACTTGGATCAACTCGCATAAGATTAAGAAACAAGAAAGGAGTTCGCAACAAAGTACAAGTAGAAACATAATAAGTTCTAATAACTCATAATAAGAACGTAAAATGTGATTTAATTATGCTAGATTAAGAACCAAGAATTAGTTCAAATTGAAAAAGACTTTGAACAAAAGATTATTTAACCTTATTTGAAAAAGAACTGAGAAATGATGTCAATTACACCTTGTATAATGACAAAGGAAGAAGTGATAATGGTACAATATTGAGAACTATGAAATGCGACTAATCGAGCTATACAATGAACAACAAAAGGAGACACAACATATGGAATTCAGAAAAAAGAAAGGAGTTTAGTCGTGTAAGATAATGAAATATGGAGGATAGAGTTCCAATCATAGCACATTTGGAGAAGATATGAGATCAAATTTCACAAGGTAAGAACATAAATATGTTTTAATAAGAATGGATTAAGAACCATGCGCTTGACCTATTCCTTGAAGATTTTGAACTAATACATCATCTAATAGCATTTGCAAAAGAATAGAGAAATGAGGCCAATCAAACTTGCTTTACGAGTTAGGAAGAAGTTGCGATCGTTCGATTTTGAGAGCCAAGAAATTGACTGACTGTTCTATGTTATGAATCGTAAAAGGAGAACAAATCATAAAATATTAGGGAGATAATTAAGAAACTAGAAAGGTGATCTAATCGACATACATGTTGAAAAGATAAGAATATCTAATAACGGATGATAAGCCCCTAATACGTGACTTAGTTATACTAGATTGAGAACCATGTGTGGGACTTGTGCACAAAAGATTTAGATCAAATGAATGTTCTAATCGCACTCGAAAGAGAACGGAGGCAACTATATGAGCTTAATTACGTAAGGAAGAAGTGTAATCGTAAGAGAACTAAGAAAGTCGACTAATCGTAATATATTGTGAGTAGCAAAAGGAGATACAATCAAACAAGATTAAGAACTAATAAAGGAGAAGTAGTCGTATTGGATTTAAAAAGAACCAAGAGCGGGTCGTATTCATTAAAGATTTATAATTACGAGATTATCTAATCGTATAAGAAAAAGAATTGAGAAATTAGGCCTATTAATTATGCCTGCACAATGATTAAGGAATAAATTGTAATAGTACGATATTGAGAAGAAAGAAAAGGTCTAATCGCACTATATTATGACACAATAAAGGAGATCTAATCGTAAGGAATTAAGAACTAACAAAGTAAATCGAGTCATATCAGATTAAGAAATAGAACTGGAGTTCTTATAAAAGTAAATCTCGTAACTCAAGATAAAAAACTTAAAATACGATTTAATTTAGCCAAATGAAGAACCATGAGTGATAACTATGCATAAAAGAATAAGAACTAAAGCATAGTAATATAACATGACGATTTTGAAGAAACAAGTAGAAATGAGGCCAAGTATACGTGCTTAATCACAGTAGAAGGGGTTGTACTCGTACGATATTGAGAACTAAGAAAGGGGACAAATCGTACAAGATTAAATACTAATGACTTGGATCAACTCGCATAAGATTAAGAAACAAGAAAGGAGTTCTCAACAAAGTACAAGTAGTAACATAATAAGTTCTAATAACTCATAATAAGAACGTAAAATGTGATTTAATTATGCTAGATTAAGAACCAAGAAGGAGTTAAAATTGAAAATTACTTTGAACAAAAGATTATCTAACCTTATTTGAAAAGGAACTGAGAAATGAAGCCAATTACACCCTGTATAATGACAAAGGAAGAGGTGATAATCGTACAATATTGAGAACTATGAAATGCGACTAATCGAGCTATACAATGAACAACAAAATGAGACATAACATATGCAATTCAGAACATAGAAACGAGATTAGTCGTGTAAGATAATGAATTCTAGCAGCATGAGAGGAGTTCCAATCATAACACATTTGGAAAAGATGTGAGATCAAATTTCACAAGGTAAGAACATAAATATGTTTTAATAAGAATGGATTAAGAGCCATGCACTGGACATATTCATTGAAGATTTAGAACTAATACATCATCTAATTGCATTTGCAAAATAATAGAGAAGTGAGGCCAATCAAACTTGCTTTACGAGTAAGGAAGAAGTTTTGATCATTCGATATTGAGAGCCAAGAAATTGACTTACTGTTCTATGTTATGAATCGAAAAAGGAGAACACATGATAAAATATTCGGGAGATAATTAAGAAACTAGAAAGGTGATCTAATCGACATACAGGTTGAAAAGATAAGAATATCTAATAACGGATGATAAGCTCCTAATACGTGACTTAGTTAGACTAGATTGAGAACCATGAGTGGGACCTGTGCACAAAAGATTTATATCAAATGAATGATTGAAGATTTATATCAAATGAAGATCAGAAGGAAGAAAATATCATCACTTTCAGGAATTCCAAATGATTGAAACCATCTATAGAACCACATAGGAAGAAAAGTTTTGTTATTTAGAATTGTAGGTTCCATACGGATCCACCAAGTATGTTTAAAATCAGCAGTATTGTAAAGAAGAACATAGGTGAATGAGTTTATACAATCCCAATAATTGAAATTGTAATTTGAATTATTAAAAAAGAATCTAAAAGACAACACATCAGAGGAGTGTGTACTCCAATCATCAGTAGAGGGGACCATTTTAATAAACATTTTAGACATTGTGAAATAATGATCTTGGATAGTGGGTCTCCATCCAATATCACCATCTTTAATATCAACAATTTTAGTAAGATTAAGGAAGTCCGCATAAGTATGCCTGTATTTAGGAGGATCATTTGCTGTAATGAGAAAGAAAGAGCCATAATTTTTTGAAATATATTTTGATTTATTTCATTTAATTCAATCAAAGCAATATGTCCTTTAGTTCCATTTGGTTTATAAGGCTCTTTTTTTTCAATAGGTTTAGGAGAAGATTTTTCTACTTCTAAAAGAATTCCAATAGAAGAAGTACTAGCAGGATTTGAAGCAAATCGTATGGCAGTTTTAGGTCGATTTGAGCTGTTTGGAATTGAGCTATTTGGAATTGATCCAAGAATAGTCATTTTGTTGAATGGAGAAATTGGATTTGAAGGAATATTTAAAGGATTTTCCACTGCTTGTAAAAAATTTAAATTTGCATTTGAAGTATTTGAAGGGAGGGGGGGAAAGGTTTTTGGAGAAATTTGTCCTCCTGAATTTGGATTGCGACCACCACGGGATCCTCTCCCGAGGATATTCATCATAATCTGAAAAGCAATTAAACACATTAATATTTTTATTTAAATTGATAATTCATATAATTGTTTTATTCTTAAATGATATGCTTTTGTGAAATATTTTATTTCTTCTTGTTCTTCATTATATATATTAGTTTCTTGTTGTAATAAAGCATATGTCCATAAAGGATTTTTTCTAATTTATAAGTATAATTTATATTCTAAATCTATTATTTTCTTTCTTATTTTTTCTATTCTATTTTTTGCTATAATTATTCTAGATTAGAAAGAAAGGGTCTAATCGTACTATATTACGACACACTAAAGGAGATCTAATCGTACAGGATTAAGAACTGGCAAAGTAGATCGAGTTATATCAAATTAAGAAATAGAACAGCAGCTCTTATAGAAGTAAATCCCGTAACTCAAGATAAGAACTTAAAATACGATTTGATTTGGCCAAATTAAGAACCATGAGTGATAACTATGCATAAAAGAAGAAGAACTGAAATATAATATGATGGTTTTGAAGAAATAAGTGAGAAATGAGGCCAAGTATACGTGCTTAATCACAGTGGAAGGAGTTGTAATAGTACGATATTGAGAATTAAGAAAGGGGACAAATCGTACAAGATTAAATACTAATAACTGGGATCAAGTCGCATAAGATTAAGACACAAGAAAGGAGTTCTCAACAAAGTACATGTAGAAAGACTCTTATTAACATCTACGATTTTAACTTTCATAATAAGTTCTAATAACTCATGATACCAACGTAAAATGTGATTTAATTGTGCTAGATTAAGAACCAAGATTGAGTTCAAATTGAGAAAGACTTTGAACAAAAGATTATCTAACCTTATTTGAAAAAGAACTGAGAAATGAAGCCAATTACACCCTGTATAATGACAAAGGAAGAAGTGATAATGGTACAGTATTGAGAACTATGAAATGCGACTAATCGAGCAATACAATGAACAACAAAAGGAGACATAACATATGCAATTCAGAACAATGAAAGGAGTTTAGTCGTGTTAGATTATGAAATATGAGAGGAGTTCCAATCGTAGCACATTTTGAAAAGATATGAGATCAAATTTCACAAGGTAAGAACATAAATATGTTTCAATAAGAATGAATTAAGAACCATGCGCTGGACCTATTCCTTGAAGATTTAGAACTAATGCATCATCTATTAGCATTTGCAAAAGAATAGAGAAATGAGGCCCATCAAGCTTGCTTTACAAACCAGTAAGGAAGAAGTTGCGATCGTTCGATATTGAGAGCCAAGAAATTGACTGACTGTTCTATGTTATGAATCGCAAAAGGAGAACACACGATAAAATATTAGGGAGATAATTAAGAAACTTGAAAGGGGATCTAATCGACATACATGTTGAAAAGATAAGAATATCTAATAACGGATGATAAGCCCCTAATACGTTACTTAGTTAGACTAGATTGAGAACCATGTGTGGGACCTCTGCACAAAAGATTTGGATCAAGTGTATGAGCTTAATAACTAAGGAAGAAGTGTAATCATAAGATATTTGACAACTAAGAAAGTCGACTAATCGTAATATATTGTGAGATGCAAAAGGAGATACAATCAAACAAGATTGAGAACTAATAAAGGAGAAGTAGTCGTATTAGATTTAAAAAGAACCAAGAGCGGGTCGTATTCATTAAAGATTTATAATTAAGAGATTATCTAATCGTATAAGAAAAAGAACTGAGCAATGAGGCCTATTAATTATGCCTGCACCATGATTAAGGAAGAAATTGTAATAGTACGATATTGAGAAGAAAGAAAAGGTCTAATCGTACTATATTATGACACAATAAAGGAGATCTAATCGTACAGGATTAAGAACTAACAGAGTAGATGGAGTCATATCAGATTAATAAATAGAACAGGATTTCTTATAAAAGTAAATCTCGTAACTCAAGATAAGAACTTAAAATGCGATTTGATTTGGCCAAATTAAGAACCATGAGTGATAACTATGCATAAAAGAAAAAGAACTAAAATATAATATGATGGTTTTGAAGCAATAAGTGAGAAATGAGGCCAAGTATACGTGCTTAATCACAGTGGAAGGTGTTGTAATCGTACAATATTGAGAACTAAGAAAGGGGACAAATCGTACAAGATTAAATACTAATAACTGGGATCAACTCGCATAAGATTAAGAAATAAGAAAGTATTTCTCAACAAAGTACATCTTGAAGCATAATAAGTTCTAATAACTCATTATAATATGATAAGAACGTAAAATGTGATTTAATTATGCTAGATTAAGAACCAAGAATGAGTTCAAATTGAAAAAGACTTTGAAGAAAAGATTATCTAACCTTATTTGAAAAGGAACTGAGAAATGAAGCCAATTACACCTTGTATATTGACAAAGGAAGAAGTGATAATCGTACAATACTGAGAACTAAGAAATGCGACTAATCGAGCTATACAATGAACAATAAAAAGGAGACATAACATATGCAATTCAGCACAAAGAAAGTAGATTAGTCGTGTTAGATTATGAAATATGAGAGGAGTTCCAATCATAGCACATTTCAAAAAGATATGAGATCAAATTTCACAAGGTAAGAACATAAATATGTTTTCATAAGAATGGATTAAGAACCACTCGCGGGACCTATTCCTTGAAAATTTAGAACTAATACATCATCTAATAGCATTTGCAAAAGAATAGAGAAATGAGGCAGATCAAACTTGCTTTACGAGTAAGGAAGAAGTTGCGATTGAGTCGTTCGATATTGAGAGCCAAGAAATTGACTAACTATTCTATGTTATGAATCTAAATGGAGAACACGTGATAAAATATTAGGGAGATAATTAAGAAACTAGAAAGGTGATCTAATCGACATACATGTTGAAATGATAAGAATATCTAACAACGGATGATAAACCCCTAATACGTGACTTAGTTAGACTAGATTGAGAACCATGTGTGGGACCTGTGCACAAAAGATTTAGATCAAAACACGAGGAGGAAACCTCATTGTCAAGTTGGACCTCTCCAAAGCTTTTGATCGGCTTTCTTGGACCAGTCTATACTCCATAATGCGAAAGATGGGATTTAATGACACCTGGATTTCAGTCATACACAATGCCATTGAACATTGCTGGTTCTCCGTGCTCATTAATGGAATCGCAAAAGGCTTCTTTCAATCCTCAAGAGGAATTCGGCAAGGAGATCCCCTTTCACCTATGCTTTTCATCATTATGATGGAAGTTTTCTCCAGGAACCTAAAACAACCTGGTTCGGCAAGAAAGAATAATGGAATTTGGTCTCCCCAGTCTTTGCCTACCAATCACCCATTTTGCTTTTGCAGATGATGTAGTCATCTTCACAAAAGGAAATGCAAAATCAGTGAACAATCTAGTGTTATTCCTGGATAAATTCGCATCTTTCACTGGCCAACAGGTGAACAAAGCTAAATGTTCATTTTTTCTCCCCAAGACAACACCTTTAGCTCGAACACGCATGATCGAACATAAGACGGGCTTTGCTAAGAAATCTTCCCCATTCACGTACCTAGGCTGCCCCATCCAAAAAGCAAAGAAAAGAAAAGCAATCTTCCAGCCGATGATTGATAAAATTACAGCTCGGATTAGTGGTTGGCATTCCAAGCGTATCACTCCGGGGGGGAAACTAATCCTCATAAAGCATGTCCTCACCAGCATTCCTATCTATCTTTTGGCGGTCCTCCAACCACCAAAAGTTGTAATCCAAGAGGTGAATCGGCAACTTGTAAATTTTTTTTGGGTGAGAATCTGCCCTAGGAAAGAGAAGACGTTGGGTCGCTTGGAAAGAGGTTTGTAAACCTACGTCATCAAATGGTCTAGGAATTCCTTCTCTCAAAGACATAGCACAAGGCTTCAGCCTCAAGCTTGGTGGGAATTTCGTCAAGGCAATTCACTATGGCGCAGCTTTCTTCAAGCAAGATACATACGCGGTTCAATGCACCCTTACACAACGAAAGAAAAGCAGACCGCCTCCTCAACATGGAAAAGAATGTTAAAGGTTCGAGAAAAGGCTGAACTTAACCTTGTGGTGCTCTTGCGAAGTGGAAACTCCTCTTTTTGGTATGACTCATGGACGGAACGTGGCCCTCTAGCTCAAGACATGGAACAAGTTTTTCACCAAGACATCACAATTGCGCAAGTTTGGAGTACTACGGGCTGGAATCTCAATGCATTGGACACTAGATACACACAAGCAGACCGGGATAGAATATTTCACGCTATATCGGGGAAATCATTGACCACTTAACACAAGCAAAAGATGTGCTGATATGGAAGCTTACATCAAGAGGAAGCTTTTCCATCTCATCCACCCTACCAACCTTTCCTTCAAGCTTTACAAGGACAATGATTTGGGATGCAAGGTTACAGACAAAAATCTCTTTCTTCATGTGGAGGTTGCTAAATAGAAAGCTCCCAATTGATGATATACTCCAGCAGCACGACTTTGCTCTTACCTCACGATGTAGCTTCTGCGAAGCATCACAAGAAACCCTGAATCACCTCTTCACAACATGTCTTTGGTTCCTCACAGATATGGCGCTTTTTTGAGTCTTGGTTGGAACTGGAATTCCTGCAATCAAATACAATTGTAGAAAAGCTCAATTCTTGGTGGTGGCATCCAACCCCTTCACCCACAATGGCGGCGATTCACAAAATCATTCCAAGCCTGATTTGCTGGTCCATATGGAAAGGCCGAAACACGCTGCTCTATGAAGGCAAAAAGACCAACCCAATCTACATCAGAACTGAAATCTTCACTATGTGCTGCCTTGGAAAACCTTTACACAATTCAACCTTTCACACGCTACTGCCAAGTGGATGAACTCCTCCTATCTCGAGTTTTAAGACATGGTTTCATCCACCACAAACCAAGGGATCTTATTGCAGTGAGCTGGTCTCCCATTCCTCAAGGAGTGGCAAAGCTTAATGTTGACGGCACGTCTAAAGGAAACCCAGGGAATGCGGCTGGAGGAGGTATCATCCGAGATCATAATGGTCAGTTTTATGGTGCATTTTCCAACTTCTATCACAATCAGTCCAACCTTAAATCGGAAATGATGGCCCTGATAGATGGATTAAAACTCTGCACCATGTTTCAACTCTCATCAATTCAAGTAGAGATGGACTCACTCTTAATCATTAACATTTTGAATGGAAAAGCAACACCGCCTTGGAGTATTGATCCCTAGTTCAACTTATTTATCATCTTGTTATAGGAAAGAATTTTTCTTTTGTACATGTTTTTAGGGAAGCAAACCAAGTAAGCAGACACCCTAGCCAATGAGGGTATAAAAAATGAGACATATCTTGAGTATAACCAGCACACAATCCCAAACATTGTAAAAGGCTTGGTGCGACAGGATGCTCAAAAATGTCCCTACATCCGGCATTGTAAAAATTGAATTTGGTTCTTAATAAATTAATAACCGTCTTGGGTTTTATAAAAAAAAAATCGTACAGGATTAAGAACTAACAAAGTAGATTGAGTCATATCAGATTAAGAAATAGAACAGGAGTTCTTATAAAAGTAAATCTCGTAACTCAAGATAAGAACTTAAAATGTGATTTGATTTGGCCAAATTAAGAACCATTAGTGATAACTATGCTTAAAAGAATAAGAACTAAAATATAATATGATGGTTTTGAAGAAATAAGTGAGAAATGAGGCCAAGTATACGTGCTTAATCACAGTGAAAGGAGTTGTACTCGTACGATATTCAGAACTCCTCTTAGGGGACAAATCGTACAAGATTAAATACTAATAACTGGGATCAATAGTCGCAAAAGATTAAGACACAAGAAAGGAGTTCTCAACAAAGTACATGTAGAAACATAATAAGTTCTAATAACTCATGATAAGAACGTAAAATGTGATTTAATTATGCTAGATTAAGAACCAGGAATGAGTTCAAATTGAAAAGACTTTGAACAAAAGATTATCTAACCTTATTTGAAAAAGAACTGAGAAATGAAGCCAATTACACCTTGTATAATGAGAAAGAAAGAAGTGATAATCGAACAATACTGAGAACTAAGAAATGCGACTAATCGAGCTATACAATGAACAACAAAAGGAGACATAACACATGCAATTCAGAACAAAGAAAGAAGATTAGTCGTGTTAGATTATGAAATATGAGAGGAGTTCCAATCATAGCACATTTGGAAAAGATATGAGATCAAATTTCACAAGGTAAGAACATAAATATGTTTTAATAGGACTGGATTAAGAACCGCTCGCGGGACCTATTCCATGAAGATTTAGAACTAATACATCTCGATCTAATAGCATTTGCAAAAGAGTAGAGAAATGAGGCCGATCAAACTCGCTTTACGTGTAAGGAAGAAGTTGCGATCGTTCGATATTGAGAGCCAAGAAATTGACTAACTGTTCTAAGCTATGAATCGCAAAAGGAGAACAAATCAAAAAATGTTAGGGAGATAGTTAAGAAACTAGAAATGTGATCCAATCGACATACATATTGAAAAGATAAGAATATCTAATAACAGATTCCCCTAATACGTGACTTAGTTAGACTAGATTGAGAACCATGTGTGGGACCTGTGCACAAAAGATTTAGATCAAATGAATGATCTAATCGTATTGGAAAGAGAATGGAGGCAACTATATTGAATCTCGTAACTCAAGATAAGAACTTAAAGTGCGATTTGATTTGGCCAAATTAAGAACCATGAGTGATAAGTATGCATAAAAGAATAAGAACTAAAATATAATGTGATGGTTTTGAAGAAATAAGTGAGAAATGAGGCCAAATCACATTATGCGTGCTTAATCACAGTGGAAGGAGTTTTAATCGTACGATATTGAGAACTAAGAAAAGGGACAAATCATACAAGATTAAATACTAATAACTGGGATCAAGTCTCATAAGATTAAGACACAAGAAAGGAGTTCTCAACAAAGTACATGTAGAAACATAATAAGTTCTAATAACTCATGACAAGAACGTAAAATGTGATTTAATTATGCTAGTTTAAGAACCAAGAATGAGTTCAAATTGAAAAAGACTTTGAACAAAAGATTATCTAACCGTATTTGAAAAAGAACTGAGAAATGAAGCCAATTACTCCTTGTATATTGACAAAGAAAGAAGTGATAATCGTACAATACTAAGAACTAAGAAATGCGACTAATCGAGCTATATGATGAACAACAAAAGGAGACATAACATATGCAATTTAGAACAAAGAAAGGAGATTAGTCGTGTTAGATTATGAAATATGAGAGGAGTTCCAATCATAGCACATTTCGAAAAGATATGATGGAAGGATCAAATTTCACAAGGTAAGAAGAAAAATATCTTTTCATAAGAATGGATTAAGAACCACTAGCGGTACCTATTCCTTGAAAATTTAGAACTAATACATCATCTTATAGCATTTGCAAAAGAATAGAGAAATGAGGCCGATCAAACTTGCTTTACGTGTAAGGAAGAAGTTGCAATCGTTCGATATTGAGTGACAAGAAATTGACTAACTGTTCTATGTTATGAATCGTAAAAGGAGAACACATCATAAAATATTAGGGAGATAATTAATAAACTCAAAAGGTGATCTAATCGACATACATGTTGAAAAGATAAGAATATCTAATAACGGATGATAATCCCCTAATACGTTACTTAGTTAGACTAGATTGAGAACCATGTGTTGGACCTATGCACAAAAGATTTAGATCAAATGAATGATCTAATCGCATTCGGAAGAGAACGGAGGCAACTATATTAGCTTAATAACTAAGGAAGAAGTGTAATCGTAAGATATTGAGAGAATGACGAAGAAAGTCGACTAATCGTAATATATTGTGAGTCGCAAAAGGATATACAATCGAACAAGATTGAGAACTAATAAAGGAGAAGTAGTCGTATTAGATTTAAAAAGAACCAAGAGCGGGTCGTATTCATTAAAGATTTATAATTAAGAGATTATCTAATCGTATAAGAAAAAGAAAACTGAGAAATGCGGCCTATTAATTATGCCTGCACAATGATTAAGGACGAAATTGTAATAGTTCAATATTGAGAAGAAAGAAAGGGTCTAATCGTACTATATTATGACACAATAAAGGAGATCTAATCGTACAGGATTGAGAACTAACAAAGTAGATCGAGTCGTATCAGATTAAGATATAGAACAGGAGTTCTTATAAAAGTAAATCTCGTAACACAAGATAAGAACTTAAAATGTGATTTGATTTGGCCAAATTAAGAACCATGAGTGATAACTATGCATAAAAGAATAAGAACTAAAATATAATATGATGGTTTTGAAGAAATACAGTGAGAAATGAGGCCAAGTATACGTGCTTTATCACAGTGGAAGGTGTTGTAATCGTACGATATTGAGAACTAAGAAAGGGGACAAATCGTACAAGATTAAATACTAATAACTGGGATCAAGTCGGATAAGATTAAGACACAAGAAAGGAGTTCTCAACGAAGTACATGTAGAAACATAATAAGTTCTTTTTTTTTTTTTTGAGCAAACACCCGAAGTAGGTGTAGTTTATTTAATGAATCATAATTTACAATGCCGGGTAGCCCTGAGCATCCAAGCACAACAAACCACTAATAGGCCTAGGGAGTGAGTCTTGGTTATACTTTAGATAGGAAGAATTAAAAATACCCTCATTTGCTAGCCTATCCGCTACATGATTTGCCTCTTGGTAAACATGCAAAAAAGTAAAATGACCATCTAAGGTAAAGGCTTTGATGTATTGCCATTGTTGGTCAATGTTCCATGGTGGCTTAGAATGGCCCTTTATTATATGCACAAGAGCTAAGGAGTCGAGTTCCACTTCTACTTCTGTGAGTTGCAATTGTGCACAAAGTTTGAGACCATCCACAAAGGCAGATGCTTCCGCTTGTAAATTAGATTGGAGAAGGTAATTGTTGCTAAATGCCTTGATCATGTTTCCTCGGTGATCTCTAATTACTCCGCCACCAGCCGCCAACCCTGGATTTTCTTTTGATGCCCCATCAACGTTGAGTTTTGCGTTGCCTTTCGGAGGCGGAATCCACTTGACTGCCAATGCTCTCCTCGGCTGCGTGATGAGTATTTGACGGCAAATAAAATGAGAAAAAAAATCTATTGTGTATAGAGAAATCATAAGAACTCACCAAATGGTCGAATGGTAGAGATGCTTCGCAATTGGGAGCATATGTGAGTAATGATGTGTTGAGGCGTTGTGAAATGGCCTTCAAAGATTGCCATATTGCGTGATTTCCATATGAACCAGCATACCAAAGATGGCATAAGCTTCTGGAAAGCGACAAGGGTTTTCGAAGGAGGGTCATGCCCACCACCAAAATTGAGTTTATCTAGTATTGTGGAGGATGGGGGAAAAAGCACTTCAAGCCATGATTCAAAGTATAACCAAATGCTGCTGGCGAATTCACATCCTACAAAGAGGTGATCCAAAGTTTCCAGATTGTTGCAAAAGGAGCATTTTGAAGCCAAAGAGACTCCAAAGTTGATTATTATGTCGTCAAGGGGAAGCTTTCTGTTCAGAAGTCGCCACATGAAGATAGAAATCTTGGCTTGTAGTCTGCCATCCCATATCATTTTCCGAGAGAGCATGGAAGCATGTGAGGGGAGAGTGGATGAGATTGAAAATTTACCATTTGTTGAGAGAGTCCACACTAGCTCGTCTGGTTCATTAGATATCTGGATGACACTTCCATGAAGGAGCTGCCTTAGTCTTTCTAGCTCTTGAAGTGAATAATGCTCATTCAAACACCAAAGATTCCAACCATTTGTGCTCTATACCTAGGCAATAGTGAGGTTTGGTTCGAACACTTGGCTGATTCATTCATCTTCATTAAATAAGGGTCCTGTGGACAGCCATGTATCAAACCAAAAAGAGGACTGCCCGTTGCGTATCAAGAATAGAAAACTACGTTCTGCGTCTTTTCGACTTTTGAGCATGCACTTCCATATGTACGAGTCTCCATGTCTCTCCTGTATCATGTGAGGGTGGGAATGACAATATCTTGCTTGCATAAATGTGCACCACAAGGAATTGCTCTTTCGAAATTTCCACCACAGCTTGATACGAAAACCTTTAGCCAAATCTGATAATGAAACAATCCCAAGTCCATTTGCCTCTACTGGCCGACAAATTGATTTCCATGATGCCCAATGGTGTTTACTAATCCGAGTTGCCCCAGAAGAAGTTGGCGAATTGCCTCTCCAAGTCCTTAATAACAGCTTTAGGAGGTTGGAGCACTGTGAAGAGGTATATTGGAATGCTACTGAGGACATGCTTTATCAAGATTAACTTACCTCCAGGAGATAGAAATTTTGTTTGCCACCCTGCAAATGTCCTAGAGGTTATTTTCTCGATCATTGGCTGGAAAAAAGCCTTTCTTTTCTTTGCCTTTTGAATAGGGCAACCAAGGTATGTGAAAGGAAGGAACCGTTATGCAAAACTTGTTTGGCATTGAATCATCCTTACTCTTGAAAGTGGAACATTTTTGGGCATGTAGAAAGAACTTTTGGACTTGTTAAGGAACAGCCCGGATGATACTTCAAACTGAGTAAGAAATTGCATGAGGCTTTTGATAGACTTGATTTCTCCCTTTGTGAAAATAACTGTCATCCACAAATGTTAGGTGGGTGATTGGTTGGCATTTCCTCGGCAATGCATAATCTGAAATTTCCCCCCCTCGGTATTGAGCTTTTAATCCTCGTGAGAAGGTTTCCATTGCAATTATGAAAAGGAGAGCTGATAAGGGGTCTCCCTGGCGAACACCTCTGGTGGACATGAAAAAGCCTTTTGGGAGCCATTAAGAAGGATGGAGAACTAGCAATTTTCTAACACATTCTTCAAGATCTGGGCATTCCAGTTTTCGCTAAACCCAAGTTTTCGCTGAACTGCATAAAGGAAAGACCAGGAGAGGCGATCAAAGGCCTTTGCTAAATCAAGCTTGAAAATGATATTACCTCCTCTGGTTTTCCGGTTTATGAACTCGATCATCTCCTGAACCAGCAATATGTTATCGGTGATGTCTCTGCCTTGTACATAAGCTACTTGCTCCTGAGAAATAATTTTAGGCAGCACTAAAGATAGTCTGTTAGCCAATATTTTGGTGCAGATTTTATTGAAAAAAGTACAAAGGCTAATTGGTCTAAAGTTATCAAAAGAGGAAGGGTTCAAAATTTTCGGGATCAATGCTATAAGGGTGCTTGTAAAAGCTCTAGGAAGCGGCTGCCCTTTCAAGAAATCTTTCACTGCATTGTGAAGGTCATTTTGTATGATTTCCCAGCAGGTGGTGAAAAACACTCCATTAAAACAGTCCATTCCAGCAGCCCCATGTGGGTTAAGGCCAAAAGTTGCCTCCTTAAGCATGATCGTCCATGGATGGCTCGGCAAACAACTTTCTGTTATCCTCTTGTGTAATTACTTGCGAGATGTTGTTCAAGAGATCATGATTGATATCCTAGTCACCTGGGGCTGTTAAAAGATCCTTGAAGTGATAGACACCCTCTTCTTCAATAAGCTGCCAATCTTCCGTCCACGTCCCGTCCACCTTAAGCCTCGAGATGTTCAAGTTGTGCCTCTTAGTAAGGAGTGAAGAATGAAAGAATTTTGAGTTTTGATCTCCTTCTTTGAGCCATTTCAAGCCCGATTTTTGTCTCCAGAAACTTTCTTCTTCGGTAAGGCATTTGGCGTGTTTGGCTTGTACATGGGCAAGTGCAATTTGGTTGTGTTGAGTCGGCTGTTGTAAACAAGTGGTTTCACACTGTTTGACTTGCAACTCATCATTTCTCACCTTGTCAAAAATGTTACCAAAGATGGTGTGGTTCCAATTCCTTAATTATGCCTTTAGCCTTTTAAGCTTTGAGGCAAGGATATATCTAAGTGGGCTGCCCAAACAGTGAAGATGCCAATTATTTTTGACAACCTGCATGAAGAGAGGGTGGTTAGTCCATGCATTTAAAAACCTAAACTGCTTTGGCCCGGATGACATTCCATTTGATGTCTTGAGGAGCAGCGGAGAGTGATCCGAACACGTTTTGAGCAAATGTTCCACCGTAATTTGTTGAAAGGTAGATAGGAATGCCTGGTTACATACATAACGATAAAGTCCTTTCTATACCAAGCTGCCACACCTATTACCTCTCCAAGTGAATTTGCAGCCTTGATATGCCATGTTCATAAGACCACAATCTAGGAGACAATTGTTGAATTCATTTAAGGCTTTAACGTCCACCAAAGAACAACCCTTATACTCATCCGAATTGGAGATTACATTAAAATCCCCCCCCACCAGCAATGGATTTGAGGATTGTATCTCACGGAGTTCTTGCCATAAACTTCTTCTTTCGTATTTAGTGCATTTAGCATAAATGAATGTTGCTTGCTTGAGGATATCTTGTTGGAGTCGATTAGAAGAGATGGAAACATGCATGAGCTGGTCCGAATTTACCAACATAGAGACAGCAAAAATTTGGTTCTAGAAAAGCGAAATCTTCCCATTAGGATTGGATATGCAGCTATCAAAGCTTAATCTACGAGCAAAGGAATGAATCCGGTCTTTGTCAACCATCGGTTCTAACAAAGCAAGGAATTTTATTGTGTGCTCTTTTGTTAACTGTTTTATTCTTCGAATTGAGGGTTTGTTATTCACCCCTCGAATGTTCCATACCAGAAAATAGTGCATTAATTGGGGGAGGAGGATGGCGGTTTGGAGAGCCTCGTTCGCATCCGTGGCATGGTGTAGGTGCGTTTCCTTCTAATCTTTTTCTTTGGGGCAGGCCTATTCTCGGACAAATCCCTTGAATCCATGAGATGTTGAGTTGACATGGCTGCTATTTCTCGTGGGGTATCCGTGTCTGAAAAGTAGCAAGGAAGCTCCTCCATTATTCGGATTATTCATCGCAGCTACAAGAGCTTGGTCATCTTTGGTAAGAAGTTGAGTTGGCCATTCCTGTGTATTTGGACGACAGCTGTCTCTTATACACATCATAGATGTGTATAAGAGACAGGTGTAGTCGAGGTTTGTTATTCTGCAGTTTGAATTGGTCAACCCTTTTCCCAAGGGATTAGGATGCTGAGTTGATAGGCTTGTTTGAGGAGTTGCAACCACCTTATCTTCTGTTGAATTCAAAATTTGAAATTCCAGGTTTGTTGGGGGCCGAAATGGTGGTGGTTCAGCCACCGGAATGGTGGCTACCGCCACTTTTGGTGCCGGAATTTCTGAAACTTCTTGTTCTTGATGTTGGGCCGCCTCCATGGGTTGAACCGTGGTGAGGTCTTGTTCAGTAACTACACCCGGTGGATTTTTTGTTCTATGGGTGCTGTGATGGAGGATGTGAAATTTGATCAATCACCGTCTTCCCATCATCTTCGCGTGAAGGTGGTAAAGGTTGCTTTATCCAATCCAGAAGGTCCAGCTTGATGATGCTTCACTGGTGTCGGGCGTGTTTGGGTTGATGTCTTTGCGTGATTCTTCATGTGCTCACTAAGACCCATTGGTTTGTTTGGCAACACCAGCTCTCCTTTCCTGCATGCTTCGTTGGTATGGCCTATTTTCTTTCACTTTGTACAGTAGCATGGCACTTCTTCATAGCTGATTTTCTGCCAAATGCCTTCCCCACGAACCCCCAGCCAAACTCTAGAAGGGAGCTCGGAAAGGAGGTCGACTTCCACGCACTTTTGCAACACTTGGCCTAGTGAAATTTGTGGTTGCCAAGTCAAGTTTCTGAGGAGTACCAACCGCTTGAGCGAGGCTAAACACGGCATGTTTTTGAAGAAGACAGCAAGACCTTCACAAGTAATCCAGACGGGAACTATAGACGGTTCCTCTTTGGTGATAAAAAGTGGATGCCATTTAAGAATTCTCATGTAGTATCCATTAACTATCCAAGTGTTCTTGAGCCAACATTACACTCAGATAATCCTCCTCCAAAGAAAATTTGATAAGTATATGCTTGTAGTCAAGGTATCTGATGGTAAAATGGCCTTTAAAACCAATGGTATGAAAGCTTTTTCAGAGTATTTCCATGTTCGGCTTACCCCTCGAAAAGTTACCAACCAGTGTGTATCGAAATGGTGCAGCAAGTTGTTGTATTTCTTCATTGGAGAAGAATATTGCTGGTTCTCCCTTGTGCGATTGGAGGGCCTTCAATGGAGTGTTGGAATTCGGGACTTGAATGTTCAGATTTTGGCCACCCGAGAGTACTTGTGCAAAGGTTTCAGGTTGCCCTTCAACCGGTGGTTGAAGGGCAGCTTGATCGGCCATGGCCAAGAAAACAAAGTGTATTTGGAGTTTTAGAGTGACAAAAAGTAGAGAGAAGGAGGAGAGAATTACACTAATGCTTATTTCCAATAAGGAGTCTCTGTCATGTTATGTATTCAGGACTATAGTCCCTACCAACTATTTTTAGAAATATAAATAAGTTCTAATAACTCATGATAACAACGTAAAATGTGATTTAATTATGCTAGATTAAGAACCAAGAATGAGTTCAAATTGAAAAAGACTTTGAACAAAAGATTATCTAACCTTATTAGAAAAAGAACTGAGACATGAAGCCAATTACACCTTGTATAATGACGAAGGAAGAAGTGATAATCGTACAATACTGAGAACTAAGAAATGCGACTAATCGAGCTATACAATGAACAACAAAAGGAGACATAACATATGCAATTCAGCAATCGGATTTTTTTTCTCCTCCTTCTCTCTACATTTTCTCACTCTAAAAACCAAGACCTAACAAACTCTTTTGCTTTCTTGGCCATGGCCGATCAAGCTGCCCTTGGTTGAAGGGAAACAAAAAACCTTTGCACAAGCGCTTTCGGATGGCCAAAATTCAGACATTCCTACGCCAAAATTTGATGCACCCCTAAAGGCCCTCCAATCTCACAATGGCGAACCAGCTGTTTTCTTTTCAAATCTGATGAAATTCAACAACTTGCTGCACCATTTCATTTTACTTTGGTGGGGAACTATCCTAGGGGGGAAACCGAACATGGAGACACTTCGTAAAAGTTTTCACACAATAGGATTCGAAGGTCAGTTCACAGTAGGATATCTTGACTATAAACACGTCCTCATTCGATTCTCATTGGAGGAGGATTATCTCCGTTACTGGCTGAAGAATACTTGGTTCATCATTGGTCATTATATGCGAGTCCTCAAGTGTCACCCACTCTTTACTACCGATGAGGAACCATCCATAGTCCCTATTTGGATCACTCTCGAGGGACTCCCAGCAATCTTCTTTAATAAGCACGCTGTTTTCAACCTCGCTCAAGCTGTTGGGACCCCTCTCAAATTGGATATGGCAACTGAACAAATTACTCGGCCAAGCGTTGCAAAAGTGTGCGTAGAAGTTGACCTCCTGTCCGAACTCCCTTCAAGGGTGTGGTTAGGGGTGGGAAATGAGGGTATTTGGCAAAGGGATGCGCAATCACCTACGAAGATGTACCATCCTACTGTACAAAATGCAAGAAAATTGGTCATGCTATTGAATCATGCAGGGCGGGTGAACTGCCTTTAACCAAACAACCAACGGCTCCAGGTGAAAACATTCAAAATCCAGCAAAAAAGACTGCCCAAAAGCGTTGGACACCCGTAAAGTGTCATGAAGCAGGACCATCGGGAACGAAGCAAGTAACATCAACTACTCTTGTTGACAAAGGGACGAATTTGATCAGCCATGCTCCACTTGATGTTGTCCAATCAGCTGTACACACGGTTGCTCCATTACCAGGTGTTTCACATGGTGTAAACGGCATACAAATGCGTGGTAGTTCAGCCCAAAAATAGCCACCAGATGAGGCGGCACCACCACTCGTGGAGGAGCAAACAAACACGGATGAGGGATTATCCCAACAACCTGCAGTTCAAAATTCAAATCCCAACAAACATGGATTCACTCCAACAGCCCAGGATAAGGTTAATAATTCAAATCTCTAAGAGGAGATAGATTCTAACCAACATGGAATCACTCCAACTCAAATCTACCTCGATTTTGGAGGAGTTACATGATGTTTCGGGTGTCCTAATGGAAGTTGAATTTCAGCCAAAGCATCCCCAAACTCAAATCTCAAATAATCTTTCATTGGATGATTCCAACATTTCTCACGGTAAATTAATTAAAGAATTACCATGTTACTTTTCTGACAATGACTCTCCTCATGCAAACCATGCAACGACTGAGGATATTCAGCCATCTCTCCCCAACATGCCGGTAAGTCCTTGTCCAAAAATAAACGGCAGAAAAGAATTTATTCCATGCCAAGGCATTGGCGAACTCGGTTGGCTAGAACAATTACCACCTCGCCCTCCACCCCTCAGTGTTAAATGGATAGCATCTTAATATGGAATATTCGGGGGATAGCAAATAAACCTTCGTTGCATAGGTTGAAATCACTCATCAAATAGCGCCGAATCAATATTCTTGCATTATTGGAACCAATGGAGCGGATAAAGCTAAAATTTCTTTCTTTGCACAAAAGCTGGGTTTTGAATGTTGTGAATGTAATACAAATGGCAAAATATGGATTTTTTGGAATAGCGAGCTAGGATTAGCTCCCAACTTCAGTTCGGACCAGCTCTTACATGTTTCTATTTCTTCTTCTTCTCAAAACACTGTTTTGGCAGCTTCTTTTGTATATGCAAAATGCACGAAATCGGAAAGAAGAGCACTCTGGGAGGATCTCCGTGCCGTACGACCTCAAACTCCTTGGCTGGTTGGAGGTGACTTCAATGTTATCTCAAGTTCCGAAGAATACCAAGGTTCTTGCCCGTTGCACCTTGATGCCATGGGTGAATTCATTGATTGTCTTCATGATTGTGACTTGATGGACTTATGTTTCCAAGGTTGTAAATTCACTTGGTGCGGGAATAGGTATGGTACCATGGTATGGAAGCAGCTGGACAGATTTGTATGCAATGCAGAATTTATGGCAGCATTCCAACACATTAGTGTTTTCCGAACATCTCCTCAAGACGTGTTCGGACCACTCCCCACTTGCTCTCAAAGCTATTCCAGCAATAATACCAGGTCCAAAGCCAATTAAAATCCTTAACATATGGATTAAACACAAGGATTTTTTGCACGTCGTGGGCAACAATTGGCAATTGGAATGTACCGGTGCCCCTATTTTCATCCTTGCTTCCAAACTTAAAAGACTCAAAGCTGAGCTCAGGAACTGGAGTCATACGGTGTTTGGTAATGTCTTCACAAAGGTGCATAAGGCTGAACAACAAGTAAAGAGTAAGGAAGAAGCTCTCTTACTAGAACACAGCCAAAGTAACCAAATTGCTTTGGCCCATGCACAAGCTACTCATATGTGGTGTCTTGCGGAAGAGGAGACCTTTTGGCAGCAAAAAGCAGGAATAAAGTGGCTAAAAGAGGGGGACCAAAACTCAAAATTTTTCCACTCCATCCTTATAGCCAAAAAGACGGCGATTGCGCATCTCTAGAATCAAAGTAGATGCCTCGAATTGGACTGAAAATACGCATCTTATTGAAGAGGCTAGGGTTAACTTCTACAAGGAACTCTTGACCGCTAACAACTCTGCAGCCTTAGACCCATCGCTTCTAGACCACCTAAAGGGCAAAGTCTCGGTTGAGGATAATCAGCACTTATTATCCGAGCTTTCCATGAAGGAACTGAAGGAGGCAATGTTTTCTCTCAATCCAAACAGTGCAGCGGGCATTGATGGCTACAACGGAACCTTCTTTTCCACTTGCTGGGACATTATTCACCATGATCTCTTCCTTGCAGTGCGTGATTTTCTCAAAGGTATAAAATTGCCCCTCATGTTCGCAAGCACCCTTATTGCACTAATTCTAAAAGTAACCAACCCCTACTCCTTTAGTGATTTTCGGCCCATTAGTTTGTGCACTTTTTTAACAAAATTTGCACTAAAATCATGGCCAATCGCCTTTCCCCCATACTGCCTAAGCTCATTTCTCTCGAACAAGCGGCCTACGTCCAAGGTTTGAGTAATAACAAGAGACATTGCGGATAACATCCTTCTTGTCCAAGAGCTGGTTGATTCTATAGACCGGAAAACAAGGGGAGGGAATATGATCATTAAACTTGACCTCGCCAAGGCTTTTGATAGGCTTTCTTGGCCTTTCCTTTACGCAATACTTCGGAAGTTTGGATTAGCGGACCACTGGATCTCTCTTGTACGGCATATATTGGAGGACTGTTGGTTTTCTATTCTTATAATTGGAGCACCCAAACGATTTTTTAGGTCCTCCAGAGGGGTTCGGCAGGGCGACCCCTTATCACCTTTGCTATTCATCTTAATGTTTGAAACATTCTCTCAAGGATTGAAGGATCATTTTCAAACTGACAAAATATCGTGCTATTCTCTCCCGAAGAAGTGCCTAATCATCTCTCACTTGGCATTTGCAGATGATGTTGTCATCTTCACAAAAGGAGAAATCAAGTCCATCCGAAACCTCATGAACTTTATTTCAAGGTTTGAGCTCTCATCTGGGCAGCTCACAGTTTAACAAGTCTAAGTGCTCCTTCTACCTATCCAAAAAGGCACCTCCAGCTTGGGTTCGGTTGATTCAAGCAAAGACCGGCTTTGTTCACAAATCCCTCCCTTTCAGCTATTTGGGCTGTCCCATTCAAAAGGCTAAACGAAGACGTAACATCTTCCAGCCACTAATAGAAAAAGTGGTCGACCGAATTCATGGTTGGCAGACGCGGTTCCTCTCACCCGGAGGTCGGTTGATTCTCATCAAGCACGTCTTAAGCAGCATCCCAATTCACTTATTGTCAGTACTTTTACCCCCAAAATAAGTACTTAAAGAGTTGAAGAGTCAATTTGCTAATTTCTTTTGGGGTTGCTCGGATGGGGTGCTAAAGCGACATTGGATCTCATGGGTTACAGTGTGTCCGCCTACATATTCAAATGGCCTACTCATTGGATGAGGTGGTTCGTGGCTTTGGTATCAAACTTTGGTGGAAATTCCAGAAAGGCAAATCCCTGTGGTGTTCTTTCAGTCAAAGTCGTTACCTTAATAGTCAGCATTCCACGTTAATCTCGGCATCACCAGGTGACTCATATAATTGGAAGAGAATCCTGCGAGCTCGTGATGATGCTGAAAAATGGATGTTATTTCTCCCACGTAAAGCGGATTGCTCCTTTTGGTTTGACCCATGGACTGAACATGGGCCTCTATCCCACATGGTTGAACAAGTCTATGATGCAAAGCTCAAGGTTTCACATGTTGGGGGTCACAATGGCTGGAACCTTTCTCTTCTGGATGAGAAATACTCTAATGAGGAGTTACAAAACATTGCAGCAATTCTTAGCTCAAGACCACTCCTGACCGACGAACCAGACCTCATTGTTTGGACCCTCACATCTAAAGGTTCCTTCTCACTCTCATCCACGTACCCCCCTAAGGTGCGGATACTCTCTCGGTAAATGATTTCGGACAAGAGACTCTAGCTGAAGATTTCCATATTCATGTGGAAATTGCTGAATAAACGGCTACCGTTAGATGTGTATATCTTACGGAAAATTGGATTTTTGTTGGCCTCTAAATGCTGGTTTTGTTGTCACGAAGAATACTTGGAACACCTTTTTGTGGAATGTGAAATATCACGACAAATCTGGCGTTTCTTTGAAGACTGGCTGGAATTGCCTATTGCTCCATCTACGACTATCTTGGATAAGCTAAATGCTTGGTGGTGGGCTGCTACACCTTCATCCGCAATTGGAGTAGTTCATAAAATACTCCCTTGCATAATATGTTGGTTCTTATGGAAAGCCAGGAACATGGCAATTTTGGATGGCAGCGTTAGTATTGCAACAAGGATTACCGTAGACATTTGCTCTTATTTGGTATCTATCTTTTCAATCCATCATCTTACAAAGGTATCCATAGCCGATGACAAGCTACTGTCACGGGGCATTTGTAATCAACTCATCCAAACCAAACCAAAAAAAGTCGTAGCCGTCAAATGGGACTGCCCTCCATACGGTTTTCTTAAATTAAATGTGGATGGTGACTTCCAAAGGAAACCCAGGAATGGCAGCAGGTGGCGGCATCCTAAGGGATCACAATGGACAATGCATCCGGGCATTTTCCAATGGCTACCAACAACAAACAAACTTACAAGCTGAGGCATTGGCCTTAGTAGATGGACTTCAGATGTTTAGTAGACTGAATGTGCACTCACTAATTGTTGAGATTAATTGTATTAGTTAACTCTTTGGTGGGTTCATCGGCATCGATTTGGAGTATTGATTCCCAACTGCGATTCATCAACAGCTTTTGCACCGAGAAAGACATCAATTTCAAGCATGTATATAGGGAAGCTAATCAAGTTGCTGATAGTTTAGCCAATGAAGGCATTTCAAAACCTGTGTATTGTTGGTCCCAAAGCAACCTAAGAGGGGGGGTGAATTAGGTTTCTCAAAAATATACTTTCAGAAATATTGAGATTTTCAAATTAAATGCTGATATAATGAAATCAATAGAACAGTAAGGTAAAGAGAAAAATCTAATACGTCTCTTATTTCCAAGCAAGCAAGCTTGAAGTATTCAATCACTAGAATGCTTCACACACTTGGTGAGCCAATTATCTTTACAAAGTTGGGAAGTTCTTGCTCACACTAAAAGACTTTTAGTTGAGCCAAGAATATTACTTACAACCACACTTTCATACAAGATTATCACTCCACTCAAAGTTGAATTGCACTCACAACTGCACACTAATACAACTAAGCACTATAGTCAATTTGCACTCAAATTGCTCTTTTCTAAGGCTTGTATTCAATGTATTAGTTGATCTTTTCTTTGTTTCAAAGCAGCTATTTATAAGAGCAATAAATAGTGGTTGCAACTACTTCCTAAAGGCTAAATAATAAATGCACAAAAACTAGCCGTTGGGGTTTCGGACGTCCGAGATATATTGGATGCATCCGAAACAGAGTCCGATCTTCTTACAGTTTGTTGAAGAGCTTCGTTCGGTCGTCCGTGCATGCATCTGTTCCTTCATCCGACAAAGGCTTCGGACGGTCATGTTGGTCCGAAAGAGAGGCAGTAGGATCCCATTTATTTCCACCAGTTCGTTCAGACGTTGCAATGCGTCCAAGAAGTTTGGACCTAGTTTGGAAGATTCAGTGCGTCCGAAAGCTCTGTTCCTGCAAAAACTTGTTTTACAGAGTTAAGTGTTTATGTCATCATCAAAATAAGGTTTGGAAACCATCATGTATGTTGAATATGATCGCGACACCATTCCTTACACTGTTAAAGGTTTGGTTGGCCTAGATGCTAGGGGCTGCCCTAATATTTGGTTTGCTAATCAATGATCCCATCAATAAATTAGTTCGTTTGCTTTAAAAAAAAAACATATGCAATTCAGAACAAATAAAGGAGATTAGTCGTGTTAGATTTGAAATATGAGAGGAGTTCCAATCATAGCAAATTTGGAAAATATATGAGATCAAATTTCACAAGGGAAGAAAATAAATATGTTTTCATAAGAATGGATTAAGAACCACTCGCGGGACCTATTCATTGAAGATAGTCTTTAGAACTAATACATCATCAAATAGCATTTGCAAAAGAATAGAGAAATGAGGCCGATCAAACTTGCTTTACGAGTAAGGAAGAAGTTGCAATCGTTCGATATTGAGTGCCAACAAATTGACTAACTGTTCTATGTTATGAATCGCAAAAGTAGAACACATCATAAAATATTAGGGATATAATTAAGAAACTAGAAAGGGGATCTAATCGACATACATGTTGAAAAGATAAGAATATCTAATAACGGATGAGAAGCCCCTAATACGTGACTTAGTTAGAGAACCATGTGTGGGACCTCTCACAAAAGATTTAGATCAAATGAATGATCTAATCGCATTCGAAAGAGAACGGAGGCAACTATATTCGCTTAATAACTAAGGAAGAAGTGTAATCGTAAGATATTGAGAACTAAGAAAGTCGACTCATCGTAATATATTGTGAGTCGCAAAAGGAGATACAATCAAACAAGATTGAGAACTAATTAAGGAGTAGTAGTCGTTATTAATAGATTTAAAAATAACCAAGAGCGGGTCGTATTCATTAAAGATTTATAATTAAGTGATTATCTAATCTTATAAGTAAAAGAACTGAGAAATTAGGCCTATTAATTAAGCCTGCACAATGATTAAGGAAGAAATTGTAATAGTACGACATTGAGAAGAAAGAAAGGGTCTAATTGTACTATATTATGACACAATCAAGGATATCTAATCGTACAGGATTGAGAACTAACAAAGTACATCGAGTCATATCATATTAAGAAATAGAACAGGAGTTCTTATAAAAGTAAATCTCGTAACTCAATATAAGAACTTAAAATGCGATTTGATTTGGCCAAATTAAGAACCATGAGTGATAACTATGCATAAAAGAATAAGAACTAAAATATAATATGATGGTTTTGAAGAAATATGTGAGAAATGAGGCCAAGTATACGTGCTTATTCACAGTGGAAGGAGTTGTAATCGTACAATATTGAGAACTAAGAAAGGGGACAAATCATACAAGATTTATTGTAAATACTAATAACTGGGATCAAGTCGCATAAGATTAAGACACAAGAAATGAGTTCTCAACAAAGTACATGCAGAAACAAAATAAGTTCTAATAACTCAGGATAACAACGTAAAATATGATTTAATTACGCTATATTAAGAACCAAGAATGAGTTCAAATTGAAAAAGACTTTGAACAAAAGATTATCTGACCATATTTGAAAAAGAACTGAGAAATGAAGCCAATTACGCCTTGTATCACAAAGGAAGAAGTGATAATAGTACAATACTGAGAACTAAGAAATGCGACTAATCGAGCTATACATCAACAACAAAAGGAGACATAACATATGCAATTCAGCACAAAGAAAGTAGATTAGTCGTGTTAGATTATCAAATATTAGAGGAGTTCCAATCATAGCATATTTCGAAAAGATATGAGATCAAATTTCACAAGGTAAGAACATAAATATGTTTTCTTAAGAAAGGATTAAGAACCACTCGTGGGACCCATTCCTTGAAAGTGTACTCAGGTTAGAACTAATACATTATCTAATAGCATTTGTAAAAGAAGAATAGGGAAATGAGGCAGATCAAACTTGCTTTACGAGTAAGGAAGAAGTTGCAATCGTTCGATATTGAGTGCCAAGAAATTGACTAACTGTTCTATGTTATGAATCGCAAAAGGAGAACACATCATAAAATATTCGGGAGATAATTAAGAAACTAGAAAGGTGATCTAATCGACATACATGTTGAAAAGATAAGAATATCTAATAACGGATGATATGCCCCTAATACGTTACTTAGTTAGACTAGATTGAGAACCATGTGTGGGACCTCTGCACAAAAGATTTAGATCAAATGAATGATCTAATCGCATTCGAAAGAGAACGGAGGCAACTATGTTAGCTTAATAACTAAGGAAGCAGTGTAATCGTAAGATATTGAGAACTAAGAAAGTCGACTAATCGTAATATATTGTGAGTCGCAAAAGGAGATACAATCAAACAAGATTGAGAATCTAATAAGGTAGAACTAGTCGTATTAGATTTAAAAAGAACCAAGAGCGGTTTGTATTCATTAAAGATTTATAATTAAGAGATTACCTAATCGTATGACAAAAAGAACTGAGAAATGAGGCCTAATAATTATGCGGGCACAATGATTAAGGAAGAAATTGTAATAGTACGATATTGAGAAGAAAGAAAGGGTCTAATCGTACTATATTATGATACAATAAAAGAGATCTAATCGTACAGGATTAAGAACTGACAAAGTAGATCGACTCATATTAGATTAAGAAACAGAACAGGAGTTCTTATAAAAGTAAATCTTGTAACTCAATATAAGAACTTAAAATGCGATTTGAATTGGCCAAATTAAGAACCATGAGTGATTTAATTACGCTAAATTTAGAACCAAGAATGAGTTCAAATTGAAAAAGACTTTGAATAAAAGATTATCTGACCTTATTTGAAAAAAACTGAGAAATGAAGCCAATTACACCTTGTATATTGACAAAGGAAGAAATGATAATCGTACAAGTATACTGAGAACTAAGAAATGCGACTAATCGAGCTATACAATGAACAACAAAAGGAGACAGAACATATGCAATTCAGTACGAAGAAAGTAGATTAGTCGTGTTAGACTATGAAATATGAGAGGAGTTCCAATCATAGCACATTTCGAAAAGATATGAGATCAAATTTCACAAGGTTAGAACATAAATATGTTTTCAGAAGAATGGATTACGAACCACTTAGTCTCTTATTCCTTGAAAATTTAGAACTAATACATCATCTAATAGCATTTGCAAAAGAATAGAGAAATCAGGCCGATCAAACTTGCTTTACGAGTAAGGAAGAAGTTGCAATCCTTCGATATTGAGTGCCAAGAAATTGACTAACTGTTCTATGTTATTAATCGCAAAAGGAGAACACATCATAAAATATTAGGGATATAATTAAGAAACTAGAAAGGTGATGTAATCGACATACATGTTGAAAAGATAAGAATATATAATAACGGATTATGTGCCCGTAATACGTTCTTGACTTAGTTAGACTAGATTGAGAACCATGTGTGGGACCTCTGCACAAAAGATTTAGATCAAATGAATGATCTAATCGCATTCGAAAGAGAATGGAGGCAACTATGTTAGCTTAATAACTAAGGAAGCAGTGTAATCGTAAGATATTGATAACTAAGAAAGTCGACTAATCGTAATATATTGTGAGTCGCAAAAGGAGATACAATCAAACAAGATTCAGAATCTAATAAGGGAGAACTAGTCGTATTAGATTTAAATAGAACCAAGAGCGGGTAGTATTCATTAAAGATTTATAATTAAGACATTACCTAATCGTATAAGAAAAAGAACTGAGAAATTAGGCCTAATAATTATGCCGGCACATTGATTAAGTAAGAAATTGTAATAATACGATATTGAGAAGAAAGAAAGGGTCTAATCGTACTATATTATGATCTTATAAAGGAGATTACTCGTTCAGGATTCTTAACTGACAAAGTAGATCGACTCATTATTAGATTAAGAAATAGAACAGGAGTTCTTATAAAAGTAAATCTCGTAACTCAATATAAGAACTTAAAATGCGATTTGATTTGGCCAAATTAAGAACCATGAGTGATAACTATGCATAAAAGAATAAGAACTAAAATATAATGTGATGGTTTTGAAGAAATATGTGAGAAATGAGGCCAAGTATACGTGGTTAATCACAGTGGAAGGAGTTGTAATCGTACGATATTGAGAACTAAGAAAGGGGACAAATCGTACAAGATTAAATACTAATAACTGGGATCAAGTCGCATTAGATTAAGACACAAGAAAGAGTTCTCAACAAAGTACATGTGGAAACATAATAAGTTCAAATAACCCATGATAACAACGTAAAATATGATTTAATTACGCTAGATCGAGAACCAAGAATGAGTTCTAATTGAAAAAGACCTTGAACAAAAGATTATTTGACCTTATTTGAAAAAGAACTGAGAAATGAAGCCAATTACACCTTGTATATTGACAAAGGAAGAAGTGATAATCGGATTGTACAATACTGAGAACTAAGATTTGCGACTAATCGAGCTATACAATGAAGAACAAAAGGAGACATAACATATGCAATTCAACACAAAGAAAGTAGATTAGTCATGTTAGATTATGAAATATGAGAGGAGTTCCAATCATAGCATATTTCGAAAAGATATAAGATCAAATTTCACAAGGTAAGAACATAAAAATGTTTTCACAAGAATGGATTAAGAACCACTCGTGGGACCCATTCCTTGAAAGTTTAGAACTAATACATTATCTAATAGCATTTGTAAAAGAACAGAGAAATGAGGCAGATCAAACTTGCTTTACGAGTAAGGAAGAAGTTGCAATCGTTCGATATTGAGTGCCAAGAAATTGACTAACTGTTCTACGTTACGAATCGCAAATGGAGAACACATCATAAAATATTAGGGAGATAATTAAGAAACTAGAAAGGTGATCTAATCGACATACATGTTGAAAAGATAAGAATATCTAATAACGGATGATATGCCTTTATCGATCGTAATACGTGACTTAGTTAGACTAGATTGAGAACCATGTGTGGGACCTCTGCACAAAAGATTTAGATCAAATGAATGATCTAATCACATTCGAAAGAGAACGGAGGAAACTATATTAGCATAATAACTAAGAAAGCAGTTTAATCGTAAGATATTGAGAACAAAGAAAGTCGACAAATCGTAATATATTGTGAGTCGCAAAAGGAGATACAATCAAACAAGATTGAGAATCTAATAAGGGAGAACTAGTCGTATTAGATTTAAAAAGAACCAAGAGCGGTTTGTATTCATTAAAGATTTATAATTAAGAGATTACCTAATCGTATAAGAAAAAGAACTGAGAAATGAGGCCAAATAATTATGCCGGCACAATTATTAAGGAAGAAATTGTAATAGTACGATATTGAGAAGAAAGAAAGGGTCTAATCGTACTATATTATGACACAATAACGGAGATCTAATCGTATCGGATTAAGAACTAAAATATAATATGATGGTTTTGAAGAAATATGTGAGAAATTAGGCCAAGTATACGTGCTTAATCACAGTGGAAGGAGTTATAATCGTACGATATAGAGAACTAAGAAAGGGGACAAATCGTACAAGATTAAATCAAATATTGTATCATCAAGTCGCATAAGATTAAGACTCTTATAGACATCTCAACAAAGTACATGTAGCGACATAATAACTTCTAATAACTCATGATAACAACGTAAAATGTGATTTAATTACGCTAGATTAAGAACCAAGAATGAGTTCAAATTGAAAAAGACTTTGAACAAAATATTATCTGACCTTATTTGAAAAAGAACTAAGAAATGAAGCCAATTACACCTTGTATATTCACAAAGGAAGAAGTGACAATCGTACAATACTGAGAACTAAGAAATGCGACTAATCGAGCTATAGTATGAACAACAAAAGGAGACATAACATATGCAATTCAGCACAAAGAAAGTAGATTAGTCGTGTTAGACTATGAAATATGAGAGGAGTCCCAGAAACTCATAGCACATTTCGAAAAGATACGAGATCAAATTTCACAAGGTTAGAACATAAATATGTTTTCAGAAGAATGGATTAAGAACCACACGGGGGACCTATTCCTTGAAAATTTAGAACTATTTGCAAAAGAATAGAGAGATGAGGCCGATCAAACTTGCTTTATGAGTAAGGAAGAAGTTGCAATCCTTCGATATTGAGTGCTAAGAAATTGACTAACTGTTCTATGTTATGAATCGCAAAAGGAGAACACATCATAAAATATTAGGGAGGTAATTAAGAAACTATAAAGGTGATCTAATCGACATACATGTTGAAAAGATAAGAATATCTAATAACGGATGATATGCCCCTAATACGTGACTTAGTTAGACTAGATTGAGAACCATGTGTGGGACCTGTGCACAAAAGATTTAGATCAAATGAATGATCTAATCGCATTTGAAAGAGAACGGAGGCAACTATATTAGCTTAATAACTAAGGAAGAAGTGTAATCGTAAGATATTGATCTAATCTCTTATCTATGTAGAACTAAGAAAGTCGACTAATCGTAATATATTGTGAGTCGCAAAAGGAGATACAATCAAACAAGATTGAGAATCTAATAAAGGAGAACTAGTCGTAATAGATTTCAAAAGAACCAAGAGCGGGTCGTATTCATTAAAGATTTATAATTAAGAGATTACCTAATGGTATAAGAAAAAGAACTGAGAAATGAGGCAAAATAATTATGCTGGCACAATGATTAAGGAAGAAATTGTAATAGTACGATATTGAGAAGAAAGAAAGGGTCTAATCGTACTATATTATGACACAATAAAGGAGATCTAATCGTACCGGATTAAGAACTGACAAAGTAGATCGAGTCATATCAGATTAAGAAATAGAACAGGAGTTCTTATAAAAGTAAATCTCGTAACTCAAAATAAGAACTTAAAATGCAATTTGATTTGGCCAAATTAAGAACCATGAGTGATAACTATGCATAAAATAATAAGAACTAAAATATAATATGATTGTTTTGAAGAAAGCTATGGGAGAAATTAGGCCAAGTATACGTGCTTAATCACATTGGAAGGAGTTGTAATCGTACGATATTGAGAACTAAGAAAGGGGACAAATCGTACAAGATTAAATACTAATAACTGGGATCAAGTCGCATAAGATTAAGACACAAGAAAAGAGTTCTCAACAAAGTACATGTACAAACATAATAAGTTCTAATAACTCATGATAACACCGTAAAATTTGATTTAATTACGCTAGATTAAGAACCAAGAATTAGTTCAAATTGAAAAAAACTTTCAACAAAAGATTATCTGACCTTATTTGAAAAAGAACTAAGAAATGAAGCCAATTAGACCTTGCATATTGACAAAGGAAGAAGTGATAATCGTACAATACTGAGAACTAAGAAATGCGACTAATCGAGCTATACAATGAAGAAAAAAAATGAGACATAACATGTGCAATTCAGCCCCAAGAAAGTAGATTAGTCGTGTTAGACTATGAAATAAGAGAGGAGTTCCAATCATATGATGCCCATTTCGATAAGATATGAGATCAAATTTCACAAGGTTAGAACATAAATATGTTTTCATAAGAATGGATTAAGAACCACTCGGGGGACCTATTCCTTGAAAATTTAGAACTAATACATCATCTAATTGCATTTGCAAAAGAATAGAGAAATCAGGCCGATCAAACTTGCTTCACGAGTAAGGAAGAAGTTGCAATCGTTCGATATTGAGTGCCAAGAAATTGACTAACTGTTCTATGTTATGAATCGCAAAAGGAGAACACATCATAAAATATTAGGGAGGTAATTAAGAAACTATAAAGGTGATCTAATCGACATACATGTTGAAAAGATAAAAATATCTAATAACGGATGATATGCCCCTAATACGTGACTTAGTTAGACTAGATTGAGAACCATGTGTGGGACCTCTGCACAAAAGATTTAGATCAAATGAATGATCTAATCGCATTTGAAAGAGAACGGAGGCAACTATGTTAGCTTAAAAACTAAGGAAGCAGTGAGTAATCGTAAGATATAGAGAACTAAGAAAGTCGACTAATCGTAATATATTGTGAGTCACAAAAGGAGATACAATCAAACAAGATTGAGAATCTAATAAAGGAGAACTAGTCGTAATAGATTTCAAAAGAACCAAGAGCGGGTCGTATTCATTAAAGATTTATAATTAAGAGATTACCTAATGGTATAAGAAAAAGAACTGAGAAATGAGGCCAAATAATTATGCCGGCACAATGATTAAGGAAGAAATTGTAATAGTACGATATTGAGAAGAAAGAAAGGGTCTAATCGTACTATATTATGACACAATAAAGGAGATCTACTCGTACCGGATTAAGAACTGACAAAGTAGATCGAGTCATATCAGATTAAGAAATAGAACAGGAGTTCTTATAAAAGTAAATCTCGTAACTCAAAATAAGAACTTAAAATGCGATTTGATTTGGCCAAATTAAGAACCATGAGTGATAACTATGCATAAAATTATAAGAACTAAAATATAATATGATTCCTGTTTTGAAGAAATATGGGAGAAATTAGGCCAAGTATACGTGCTTAATCACATTGGAAGGAGTTGTAATCGTACGATATTGAGAACTAAGAAAGGGGACAAATCGTACAAGATTAAATACTAATAACTGGGATCAAGTCGCATAAGATTAAGACACAAGAAAAGAGTTCTCAACAAAGTACATGTAGAAACACAATAAGTTCTAATAACTCATGATAACTAGATTTAGAACCAAGAATGAGTTCAAATTGAAAAAGACCTTGAACAAAAAATTATCTGACCTTATTTGAAAAAGAACTGAGAAATGAAGCCAATTACACCTTGTATATTGACAAAGGAAGAAGTGATAATCGTACAATACTGAGAACTAAGATATGCGACTAATCGAGCTATACAATGAAGAACAAAAGGAGACATAACATATGCAATTCAACACAAAGAAAGTAGATTAGTCGTGTTAGATTATGAAATATGAGAGGAGTTCCAATCATAGCATATTTCGAATTAAAGATATGAGATCAAATTGCACAAGGTTAGAACATAAATATGCTTTCTTAAGAAAGGATTAAGAACCACTCGTGGGACCCATTCCTTGAAAGTTAGAACTAATACATTATCTAATAGCATTTGCAAAAGAATAGAGAAATGAGGCAGATCAAACTTGCTTTACGAGTATGGAAGAAGTTGTAATCGTTCGATATTGAGTGCCAAAAAATTGACTATCTGTTCTATGTTATGAATCGCAAAAGGAGAACACATCATAAAATATTAGGGAGATAATTAAGAAACTAGGAAGGTGATCTAATCGACATACATGTTGAAAAGATAAGAATATCTAATAACGGATGCTAAGCCCCAAATACTTGACTTAGTTAGACTAGATTGAGAACCATGTGCCTCTGCACAAAAGATTTAGATCAAATGAATGATCTAATCGCATTCAAAAGAGAACGGAGGCAACTATATTAGCTTAATAACTAAGGAAGCAGTGTAATCGTAAGATATTAGAGAACTAAGAAAGTCGACTAATCGTAATATATTGTGAGTCGCAAAAGGAGATTCAATCAAACAAGATTGAGAATCTAATAAAGGAGAACTAGTCGTATTAGATTTCAAAAGAACCAAGAGCGGGTCGTATTCATTAAAGATTTATAATTAAGAGATTTCCTAGTCGTATAAGAAAAAGAACTGAGAAATGAGGCCTAATAATTATGCCGGCACAAAGATTAAGGAAGAAATTGTAATAGTACGATATTGAGAAGAAGGAAAGGGTCTAATCATACTATTTTATGACACAATAAAGGAGTTCTAATCGTACAGGATTAAGAACTGACAAAATAGATCGAGTCATATCAGATTCAGAAATAGAACAGGAGTTCTTATAAAAGTAAATCTCGTAACTCAATATAAGAACTTAAAATACGACTTGATTTGGCCAAATTAAGAACCATGAGTGATAACTATGCATAAATTATAAGAACTAAAATATAATATGATGGTTTTGAAGAATCTTATATGTGAGAAATGAGGCCAAGTATACGTGCTTAATCACAGTGGAAGGAGTTGTAATCGTACGATATTGAGAACTAAGAAAGGGGACAAATCGTACAAGATTAAATACTAATAACTGGGATCAAGTCGCATAAGATTAAGACACAAGAAAAGAGTTCTGGACAAAGTACATGTAGAAACACAATAAGTTCTAATAACTCATGATAACACCGTAAAATTTGATTTAATTACGCTAGATTAAGAACCAAGAATGAGTTCAAATTGAAAAAGACTTTGAACAAAAGATTATCTGACCTTATTTGAAAAAGAACTGAGAAATGAAGCCAATTACACCTTGTATATTGACAAAAAAAGAAGTGATAATCGTACAATACTGAGAACTAAGAAATGCGACTAATCGAGCTATACAATGAACAACAAAAGGAGACATAACATATGCAATTCAGCACAAAGAAATTAGATTAGTCGTGTTAGATTATGAAATATGAGAGGAGTTGCAATCGTAGCACAAGTCATCTCTTTCGAAAAGATATGAGATCAAATTTCACAAGGTTAGAACATAAATATGTTTTCATAAGAATGGATTAAGAACCACTCGCGGGACCTATTCCTTGAAAATTTAGAACTAATACATCATCTAATAGCATTTGCAAAAGAATAGGGAAAGGAGGCCGATCAAACTTGCTTTACGAGTAAGGAAGAAGTTGCAATCGTTCGATATTGAGTGCCAAGAAATTGACTAACTGTTCTATGTTATGAATCGCAAAAGGAGAACCCATCATAAAATATTAGGGATATAATTAAGAAACTAGAAATGTGATCTAATCGACATACATGCTGAAAAGATAAGAATATCTGATAACGGATCGTAAGCCCCTAATACGTGACTTAGTTAGACTAGATGTAGAACCATGTGTGGGACCTCAGCACAATAGATTTAGATCAAATGAATGATCTAATCGCATTCGAAAGAGAACGGAGGCAACTATATTAGCTTAATAACTAAGGAAGCAGTTTAATCGTCAGATATTGAGAACTAAGAAAGTTGTCTAATCGTAATATATTGTGAGTCGCAAAAGGAGATACAATCAAACAAGATTGAGAAATAATTAAGGACTAGTAGTCGTATTAGATTTAAAAAGAACCAAGAGCGGGTCGTATTCATTAAAGATTTATAATTAAGAGATTATCTCATCTTATAAGAAAGAGAACTGAGAAATGAGGCCTATTAATTATGCCTGCACAATGATTAAGGAAGAAATTGTAATAGTACGTTATTGAGAAGAAAGAAAGGGTCTAATCGTACTATATTATGACACAATAAAGGAGATATAATTGTACAGGATTAAGAACTGACCAAGTAGATCGAGTCATATCAGATTAATAAATAGAACAGGAGTTCTTATAAATGTAAATCTTGTAACTCCATATAAGAACTTAAAATGGGATTTGATTTGGCAAAATGAAGAACCATGAGTGATAACTATGCATAAATTATAAGAACTAAAATATAATATGATGGTTTTGAAGAAATATGTGAGAAATTAGGCCAAGTATACGTGCTTAATCACAGTGGAAGGAGTTATAATCGTACGATATAGAGAACTAAGAAAGGGGACAAATCGTACAAGATTAAATACAAATAACTGGGATCAAGTCGCATAAGATTAAGACACAAGAAGAGAGTTCTCAACAAAGTACATGTAGCAACATAATAAGTTCTAATAACTCATGATAACAACGTAAAATGTGATTTAATTACGCTAGATTAAGAACCAAGAATGAGTTCAAATTGAAAAAGACTTTGAACAAAAGATTATCTGACCTTATTTGAAAAAGAACTAAGAAATGAAGCCAATTACACCTTGTATATTCACAAAGGAAGAAGTGACAATCGTACAATACTGAGAACTAAGAAATGCGACTAATCGAGCTATAGTATGAACAACAAAAGGAGACATAACATATGCAATTCAGCACAAAGAAAGTAGATTAGTCGTGTTAGATTATGAAATATGAGAGGAATTCCTTCCATCTAACCACAGCACATTTCGAAAAGATATGAAATCAAATTTCACAAGGTAAGAACATAAATATGTTTTCATAAGAAAGGATTAAGAACCACTCGGGGGACCCATTCCTTGAAAGTTTAGAACTAATACATTTTCTAATAGCATTTGCAAAAGAATAGAGAAATGAGGCCGATCAAACTTGCTTTATGAGTATGGAAGAAGTTGCAATCGTTCGATATTGAGTGCCAAGAAATTGACTAACTGTTCTATGTTATGAATCGCAAAAGGAGAACACATCATAAAATATTAGGGAGATAATTATGAAACACGAAAGGTGATCTAATCGACATACATGTTGAAAAGATAAGAATATCTAATAACGGATGATATGCCCCTAATACGTTACTTAGTTAGACTAGATTGAGAACCATGTGTGGGACCTCTGCACAAAAGATTTAGATCAAATGAACGATCTCATCGCATTCAAAAGAGAACGGAGGCAACTATATTAGCTTAATACCTAAGGAATGCAGTTTAATCGTAAGATATTGAGAACTAAGAAAGTCGACTAATCGTAATATATTGTGGGTCGCAAAAGGAGATACAATCAAACAAGATTGAGAATCTAATAAAAGAGAACTAGTCGTATTAGATTTGAAAAGACCAAGAGCGGTTCGTATTCATTAAAGATTTATAATTAAGAGATTACCTAATCGTATAAGAAAAAGAACTGAGAAATGAGGCCTAATAATTATGCCGGCACAATGATTAAGGAAGAAATTGTAATAGTACGATATTGAGAAGAAAGAAAGGGTCTAATCGTACTATATTATGACACAATAAAGGAGATCTATTCATACCGGATTAAGAACTAAAATATAATATGATGGTTTTGAAGAAATATGTGAGAAATGAGGCCAAGTATACGTGCTTAATCACAGTGGAAGGAGTTGTAATCGTACGATACTGAGAACTAAGAAAGGGGACAAATCGTACAAGATTAAATACTAATAACTGGGATCAAGTCGCATAAGATATTTAAGACACAAGAAAAGAGTTCTCAACAAAGTACATGTAGCAACATAATAAGTTCTAATAACTCATGATAACAACGTAAAATGTGATTTAATTACGCTAGATTAAGAACCAAGAATGAGTTCAAATTGAAAAAGACATTGAACAAAAGATTATCTGACCTTATTTGAAAAAGAACTGAGAAATGAAGCCAATTACACCTTGTATATTGACAAAGGAAGAAGTGATAATCGTACAATACTGAGAACTAAGAAATGCGACTAATCGATCTATACAATGAACAACAAAAGGAGACATAACATAAGCAATTCAGCACAAAGAAAGTAGATTAGTCGTGTTAGATTATGAAATATGAGAGGAGTTCCAATCTTAGCACATTTCGAAAAGATATGAGATCAAATTTCACAAGGTTAGAACATAAATATGTTTTCATAAGAATGGATTAAGAACCACTCGGGGGATCCATTCCTTGAAAGTTTAGAACTAATACATTATCTAATAGCATTTGTAATTGGTGCAAAAGAATAGAGAAATGAGGCAGATCAAACTTGCTTTACGAGTAAGGAAGAAGTTGCGATCGTTCGATATTGAGAGCCAAGAAATTGACTAACTGTTCTATGTTATGAATCGCAAAAGGAGAACACATGATAAAATAAGATAATTAAGAAACTAGAAAGGTGATCTAATCGACATACATGTTGAAAAGATAAGAATATCTAATACCGGATGATAAGCCCTTAATACTTGACTTAGTTAGACTAGATTGAGAACCATGTGTGGGACCTGTGCACAAAAGATTTAGATCAAATGAATGATTTAATCGCATTCGAAAGAGAACGGAGGCAACTATATTAGCTTAATAACAAAGGAAGAAGTGTAATCGTAAGATATTGACAACTAAGAAAGTCGACTAATCGTAATATGTTGTGAGTCACAAAAGGAGATACAATCAAACAAGATTGAGAATCTAATAAAGGAGAACTAGTCGTATTAGATTTCAAAAGAACCAAGAGCGGACAGTCGTATTCATTAAAGATTTATAATTAAGAGATTATCTAATCTTATAAGAAAAAGAACAGAGAAATGAGGCCTATTAATTATGCCTGCACAACGATTAAGGAAGAAATTGTAATAGTACGATATTGAGAAGAAAGAAAGGGTCAAATCGTACTATATTATGACACAATAAAGGAGATCTAATCGTACAGGATTAAGAACTGACCAAGTAGATCGAGTCATATCAGATTAAAAAATAGAACAAGAGTTCTTATAAAAGTAAATCACGTAACTCAATATAAGAACTTAAAATGCGATTTGAGTAGGCCAAATTAGGAACCATGAGTGACAACTATGCATAAAACAATAAGAACTAAAATATAATATGATGGTTTTGAAGAAATATGTGAGAAATGAGGCCAAGTGTACGTGCTTAATCACAGTGGAAGGAGGTGTACTCGTACGATATTGAGAACTAAGAAAGGGGTCAAATCGTACAAGATTAAATACTAATAACTGGGGTCAAGTCGCATAAGATTAAGACTCAAGAAAGGAGTTCTCAACAAAGTACATGTAGAAACATTATAAGTTCTAATAACTCATGATAACAACGTAAAATGTGATTTAATTATGCTAGATTGAGAACCAAAAATGAGTTCAAATTGAAAAAGACTTTGAACAAAAGATTATCTGACCTTATTTGAAAAAGAACTGAGAAATGAAGCCAATTACACCTTGTATATTGACAAAGGAAGAAGTGATAATCGTACAATACTGAGAACTAAGAAATGCGACTAATCGAGCTATACAATGAACAACAAAAGGAGACATAACATATGCAATTCAGCACAATGAAAGGAGATTAGTCGTGTAAGATTATGAAATATGAGAGGAGTTCCAATCACAGCACATTTCGAAAAGATATGAGATCAAATTTCACAAGGTTAGAACATAAATATGTTTTCCCAAGAATGGATTAAGAACCACTCGTGGGACCCATTCCTTGAAAGTTTAGAATTAATACTTTATCTATTTCATACACAATAGCATTTGCAAAAGAATAGAGAAATGAGGCAGATCAAACTTTCTTTACGAGTAAGGAAGAAGTTGCAATCGTTCGATATTGAGTGCCAAGAAATTGACTAACTGTTCTATGTTATGAATCGCAAAAGGAGAACACATCATAAAATATTAGGGAGATAATTAAGAAACTAGAAAGGTAATCTAATCGACATACATGTTGAAAAGATAAGAATATCTAATAACGGATGATATGCCCCTAATACGTGACTTAGTTAGACTAGATTGATAACCATGTGTGGGACCTCTGCACAAAAGATTTAGATCAAATGAATGATCTAATCACATTCGAAAAAGAACGGAGGCAACTATATTAGCTCAATAACTAAGGAAGCAGTGTAATCGTCATATATTGAGAACTAAGAAAGTCGACTAATCGTAATATATTGTGAGTCGCAAAAGGAGATACAATCAAACAAGATTGAGAACTAATTAAGGAGTAGTGGTCGTATTAAATTTAAAATGAGAACCAAGAGCGTGTCGTATTCATTAAAGATTTATAATTAAGAGATTATCTAATCTTATAAGAAAAAGAACTGAGAAATAAGGCCTATTAATTATGCCTGCACAATGATTAAGGAAGAAATTGTAATAGTACGATATTGAGAAGAAAGAAAGGGTCTAATCGTACTATATTATGACACAATAAAGGAGATCTAATCGTACAGGATTAAGAACTGACCAAGTAGATCGAGTCATATCCGATTAAAAAATAGAACAGGAGTTATTATAAAAGTAAATCTTGTAACTCAATATAAGAAGTTAAAATGCGATTCGAGTTGGCCAAATTAAGAACCATGAGTGATAACTATGCATAAAAGAATACGAACTAAAATATAATATGACGGTTTTGAAGAAATATGTGAGAAATGAGGCCAAGTATACGTGCTTAATCACAGTGGAAGGAGGTGTAATCGTACGATATTGAGAACTAAGAAAGGGGACAAATCGTACAAGATTAAATACTAATAACACTGGGATCAAGTCGCATAAGATTAAGACACAAGAAAAGAGTTCTCTACAAAGTACATGTCGAAGCATAATAAGTTCTAATAACTCATGATAACAACGTAAAATGTGATTTAATTACGCTAGATTAAGAACCAAGAATGAGTTCAAACTGAAAAAGAATTTGAACAAAAGATTATCTGACCTTATTTGAAAAAGAACTGAGAAATGAAGCCAATTACACCTTGTATAGTGACAAAGGAAGAAGTGATAATCATACAATACTGAGAACTAAGAAATTCGACTAATCGAGCTATACAATGAACAACAAAAGGAGACATAACATATGAAATTCAGCACAAAGAAAGTAGATTAGTCGTGTTAGAATATGAAATATGAGAGTTGTTCCAATCATAGCACATTTCGAAAAGATATGAGATCAAATTTCACAAGGTTAGAACATAAATATGTTTCACAAGAATGGATTAAGAACCACTCGCGGGACCTATTCCTTGAAAATTTAGAACTACAGTGTATACATCATCTAATAGCATTTGCAAAAGAATAGAGAAATGAGGCCGATCAAACTTGCTTTACGAGTAAGGAAGAAATTGCAATCGTTCGATATTGAGTGCCTTCGATATTGACTAACTGTTCTATGTTATTAATCGCAAAAGGAGAACACATCATAAAAATATTAGGGAGATAATAAAGAAATTAGAAAGGTGATCTAATCGACATACATGTTGAAAAGATAAGAATATCTAATAACGGATGATAAGCCCCTAATACGTTACTTAATTAGACTAGATTGAGAACCATGTGTGGGACCTCTGCACAAAAGATTTAGATCAAATAAATGATCTAATCGCATTCGAAAGAGAACGGAGGAAACTATATTAGCTGAATAACTAAGGAAGCAGTGTAATCGTAAGATATTGAGAACTAAGAAAGTCGACAGATCGTAATATATTGTGAGTCGCAAATGGAGATACAATCAAACAAGATTGAGAACTAATTAAGGAGTAGTAGTCCTAGAAATTAGATTTAAAAAGAACCAAGAGCGGGTCGTATTCATTAAATATTTATAATTAAGTGATTATTTAATCTTATAAGAAAAAGAACTGAGAAATGAGGCCTATTAATTATTCCTGCACAATGATTAAGGAAGAAATTGTAATAGTACGATATTGAGAAGAAAGAAAGGGTCTAATCGTACTATATTATGACACAATAAAGGAGATCTAATCATATAGGATTGTGAACTAACAAAGTAGATCGAGTCATATCAGATTAAGAAATAGAATAGGAGATCTTATAAAAGTAAATCTCGTGAGTCAAGATAAGAACTTAAAATGCGATTTGATTTGGCCAAATTAAGAACCATTAGTGATAACTATGCATAAAAGAATAAGAACTAAAATATAATATGATGGTTTTGAAGAAATAAGTGAGAAATGAGGCCATGTATACGTGCTTAATGATAGAGGAAGGAGTTGTACTCGTACGATATTGAGAACTAAGAAAGGGGACAAATCGTACAAAGATTAAATACTAATAACTGGGGTCAAGTCGCATAAGATTAAGACTCAAGAAAGGAGTTCTCAACAAAGTACATGTAGAAACATTATAAGTTCTAATAACTCATGATAACAACGTAAAATGTGATTTAATTACACTAGATTAAGTACCAAGAATGAGTTCAAATTGAAAAAGACTTTGAACAAAAGATTATCTGACCTTATTTGAAAAAGAACTGAGAAAATGAAGCCAATTACACCTTGTATATTGACAAAGGAAGAAGTGATAATCGTACAATACTGAGAACTAAGAAATGCGACTAATCGAGCTATACAATGAACAACAAAAGGAGACAACATATGCAATTCAGCACAATGAAAGGAGATCAGTCGTGTAAGATTATGAAATATGAGAGGAGTTCCAATCACAGCACATTTCGAAAAGATATGAGATCAAATTTCACAAGGTAAGAACATAAATATGTTTTAATAAGAATGGATTAAGAACCATGCGGTGGACCTATTCAATTGAAGATTTAGAACTACTACATCATCAAATAGCATTTGCAAACGAATTGAGAAATGAGGCCAATCAAACTTGCTTTACGAGTAAGGAAGAAGTTGCGATCGTTCGATATTGAGAGCCAAGAAATTGACTAACTGTTCTATGTTATGAATCGCAAAAGGAGAACACATGATAAAATAAGATAATTAAGAAACTAGAAAGGTGATCTAATCGACATACATGTTGAAAAGATAAGAATATCTAATACCGGATGATAAGCCCTTAATACTTGACTTAGTTAGACTAGATTGAGAACCATGTGTGGGACCTGTGCACAAAAGATTTAGATCAAATGAATGATTTAATCGCATTCGAAAGAGAACGGAGGCAACTATATTAGCTTAATAACAAAGGAAGAAGTGTAATCGTAAGATATTGACAACTAAGAAAGTCGACTAATCGTAATATGTTGTGAGTCACAAAAGGAGATACAATCAAACAAGATTGAGAACTATTAAAGAAGTCAAAGTAGTCGTATTAGATTTAAAAAGAAACAAGAGCGGGTCGTATTCATTAAAGATTGATAATTAAGAGATTATCTAATCGTAAAAGAAAAAGAACTGAGAAATTAGGCCTATTAATTATGCCAGCACAATGATTAAGGAAGTATTTGTAACAGTACGATATTGGGAAGAAAGAAAGGGTCTAATCGTACTATAATATGACACAATAAAGGAGATCTAATCGTACAGGATTAAGAACAACCAAATAGATCGCGTCATATCAAATTAATAAAAAGAACAGGAGTTCCTAAAAAAGTAAATCTCGTAACTCAAGATAAGAACTTGGAATACGATTTGATTTGGCCAAATGAAGAACCATGAGTGATAAATATGCATAAAAGAATAAGAACTAAAATATAATATGATGGTTTTGAAGAAATAAGTGAGAAATGAGGCCAAGAATACGTGCTTAATCACAGTGGAAGGAATTGTACTCGTACGATATTGAGAACTAAGAAATGGGACAAATCTATTATCGTACAACATTAAATACTAATAACTGGGATCAAGTCGCATAAGATTAAGAAACAAGAAGTAGTTCTCAACAAAGTACATGTAGAAACATAATAAGTTCAAATAACTCATGATAAGAACGTAAAATGTGATTTAATTTTGCTAGATTAAGAACCAAGAATGAGTTCAAATTGAAAAAGATGTTGAACAAAAGATTATCTAACCTTATTTGAAAAAGAACTGACAAATGAAGCCAATTACACCCTGTATAATGACGAAGGAAGAAGTGATATTCGTACAATATTGAGAACTATGAAATGCGACTAATCGAGCTATGCAATGAACAACAAAAGGAGACATAACATATGCAATTCAGAACAAATAAAGGAGATTAGTCGTGTAAGATAATGAAATATGAGAGGAGTTCCAATCATAGCACATTTGGAAAAGATATGAGATCAAATTTCACAAGGTAAGAAAAAAATATGTTTTAATAAGAATGGATTAAGAACCATGCGCTGGAAACTATATTCCTTGAAGATTTAGAATTAATACATCATCTAATAGCATTTGCAAAAGAATAGAGAAGTGAGGCCAATCAAACTTGCTTTACGAGTAAGGAAGAAGTTTCGATCGTTTGATATTGAGAGCCAAGAAATTGACTAACAGTTCTATGTTATGAATCGCAAAAGTTGAACACATGATATAATATTAGGGAGATAATTAAGAAACTAGAAAGGTGACCTAATCGACATGCAGGTTGAAAAGATAAGAATATCTAATAACGGATGATAAGCCCCTAATACGTGACTTAGTTAGACTAGATTGAGAACCATGTGTGGGACCTGTGCACAAAAGATTTAGATCAAATGAAAGATCTAATCTTATTCGAAAGAGAACGGTGGCAATTATATTAGCTTAATAACTAAGGAAGAAGTGTAATCGTAAGATATTGACAACTAAGAAAGTCGACTAATCGTAATATATTGTGAGTCGCAAAAGGAGATACAATCAAACAAGATTGAGAATAACCTAATAAAGGAGAAGTAGTCGTATTAGATTTAAAAAGAACCAAGAGCGGGTCGTATTCATTAAAGATTTATAATTAAGAGATTATCTAATCGTATAAGAAAAAGAACTGAGAAATGAGGCCTATTAATTATGCCTGCACAATGATTAAGAAAGAAGTTGTAATAGTATGATATTGTGAAGAACGAAAGTGTCTAATCGTACTATGTTATGACACAATAAAGGAGATCTAATCGTACAGGATTAAGAACTAACAACGTAGATCGAGTTATATCAGATTAAGAAATAGAACATGAGTTCTTATAAAAGTAAATCTCGTAACTCAAGATAAGAACATAAAATACGATTTGATTTGGCCAAATGAAGAACCATGAGTGATAACTATGCATAAAAGAATAAAAAATAAAAATAATATGACGGTTTTGAAGAAATAAGTGAGAAATGATGCCAAGTATACGTGCTTAATCACGGTGGAAGGAGTTGTACTCGTACGATATTGAGAACTTTCTCAGAAAGCGGACAAATCGGACAAGATTAAATACTAATAACTGGGATCAAGTCGCATAAGATTAAGAAACAAGAAAGGAGTTCTCAACAAAGTACATGTAGAAACATAATAAGTTCTAATAACTCATGATAAGAACGTAAAATGTAATCTAATAATGCTAGATTAAGAACCAAGAATGAGTTCAAATGGAAAAAGACTTTGAACAAAAGATTATCTAACCTTATTTGAAAAAGAACTGAGAAATGAAGCCAAATTACACCTTGTATAATGACAAAGGAAGAAGTGATAATAGTACAATATTGAGAACTATGAAATGCGAATAATCGAGCTATACAATGAACAACAAAAGGAGACATAACATATGCAATTCAGCACAATGAAAGGAGATTAGTCGTGTAAGATTATGAAATATGAGAGGAGTTCCAATCACAGCACATTTCCAAAAGATATGAGATCAAATTTCACAAGGTAAGAACATAAATATGTTTTAATAAGAATGGATGTCATAACATACTTTAGAACCATGCGCTGGACCTATTCATTGAAGATTTAGAACTACTACATCATCAAATAGCATTTGCAAACGAATTGAGAAATGAGGCCAATCACACTTGCTTTACGTGTAAGGAAGAAGTTGCGATCGTTCGATATTGAGAGCCAAGAAATTGACTAACTTTTCTATGTTATGAATCGCAAAAGGAGAACACATGATAAAATATTAGGGTGATAATTAAGATACTAGAAAGGTGACCTAATCGACATACATGTAGAAAAGATAAGAATATCTAATACCGGATGATAAGCCCCTAAAACGTGACTTAGTTAGACTGGATTGAGAACCATGTGTGGGACCTGTGCACAAAAGATTTAGATCAAATGAAAGATCTAATCTCATTCGAAAGAGAACGGTGGCAATTATATTAGCTTAATAACTAAGGAAGAAGTGTAATCGTAAGATATTGACAACTAAGAAAGTCGACTAATCGTAATATATTGTGAGTCGCAAAAGGAGATACACATCAAACAAGATTGAGAACTAATAAAGGAGAAGTAGTCGTATTAGATTTAAAAAGAACCAAGAGCGGGTCGTATTCATTAAAGATTTATAATTAAGAGATTATCTAATCGTATAAGAACATTATTCTTCTTCCTTTGTCAAGTCATCGTACGATTAATCTCCTTTCTCTTATACACATCTAGATGTGTATAAGAGACAGATCTATCGTGTATAATATGACACAATAAAGGAGATCTAATCGTACAGGATTAAGAACTAACTAATTAGATCGAGTCATATCAGATTAAGAAATAGAACAGTAGTTCTTATAAAAGTAAATCTCGTAACTCAAGATAAGAACTTAAAATGCGATTTGATTTGGCCAAATGAAGAACCATGAGTGATAACTATGCATAAAAGAATACGAACTAAAATATAATATGATGGTTTTGAAGAAATAAGTGAGAAATGAGGCCAAGTGTACGTGCTTTATCACAGTGGAAGGAGTTGTAATTAAGAGACACATCGTACGAAATTGAGAACTAAGAAAGGGGACTAATCGTACAAGATGAAATACTAATAACTGGGATCAAGTCGCATAAGATTAAGACAAAAGATAGGAGTTCTCAACAAAGTACATGTAGAAACATAATAAGTTCTAATAACTCATGATAACAACGTAAAATGTGATTTAATTATGCTAGATTAAGAACCAAAAATGAGTTCAAATTGAAAAAGACTTTGAAAAAAAGATTATCGGACCTATTTGAAAAAGAACTGAGAATTGAAGCCAATTACACCTTGTATAATGACAAAGGAAGAAGTAATAATCGTGCAATACTGAGAACTAAGAAATGCGACTAATCGAGCTATACAATGAACAGCAAAAGGAGACATAACATATGCAATTCAGAACAAAGAAAGGAGATTAGTCGTGCTAGATTATGAAATATGAGAGGAGTTCCAATCATAGCACATTTGGAAAAGATATGAGATCAAATTTGTCAAGGTAAGAACATAAATATGTTTTCTTAATCTTAGAATGGATTAAGAACCATTCGCGGGGATTAAGAACTATTTGCGTCACCAAGCATCCTAGAAAAATCTGATTTTTTTTCTCCTCCTCTATACATTTTCTCACTCCAAAAACCAAGACCTAACAAACTCTTTTGCTTTCTTCGCCATGACCGATCAGGCTGCCCTTCAACCACTGGTCGAAGGGAAACGAAAAACCTTTGCACAAGCGCTTTCGGGTGGCCACAATTCAGACATTCCTACGCCAAAATTCGATGCACCCCTAAAGGCCCTCCAATCTCACAAAGGCGAACCAGCTGTTTTCTTCTCAAATGATGAAATTCAACAACTTGCTGCACCATTTTTACTTTGGTGGGGAACTTTCCGAGGGGGAAACCGAACACGGAGACACTTCGCAAAAGTTTTCACCCAATAGGATTCAAAGGTCAGTTCACAGTAGGATATCTTGACTATAAACACGTCCTTATTCGATTCTCATTGGAGGAGGATTATCTCCGTTGCTGACTAAAGAAATACTTGGTTCATCAATGGTCATTATATGCGAGTCCTCAAGTGGCACCCACTCTTTACTACCGATGAGGAACCATCCATAGTCCCTATTTGGATCACTCTCGAGGGATTCCCAGCAATCTTCTTTAATAAGCACGCTGTTTTCAGCCTCGCTCAAGCTGTTGGGACCCCTCTCAAATTGGATATGGCAACTGAACAATTTACTCGGCCAAGCGTTGTAAAAGTGTGCGTAGAAGTTGACCTCCTTTCCGAACTCCCTTCAAGGGTGTGGTTAGTTGCTCCATTACCAGGTGTTTCACATGGTGCAAACGGCATACAAATGAGTGGTAGTTCAGCCCAAAAACAGCCACCAGTTGAGGCGGCACCACCACTTGTGGAGGAGCAAACAAACACGGATGAGGGATTATCCCAACAACCTACAGTTCAAAATTCAAATCCCAACAAACATGGATTCACTCCAACGCCCAGGATAAGGTTAATAACTCCAATCAGGAGATAGATTCTAACCAACATGAGGATATCTTAGAAGATCAAAATTTGAATCCTTTGGCTGGTGGGGCTACCTCAGTTTTGGAGGAGTTACATGATGTTTTGGGTGACCTAAAGGATGTTGAATTTCAACCAAAGCATCCCCAAACTCAAATTTCAAATAATCTTTCATTGGATGATTCCAATATTTGTCACGGTAAATTAATGAAAGAATTACCACGTAACTTTTCTGACAATGACTCCCCTCATGCAAACCATACAACGACTGAGGATATTCAGCCATTTCTCCCCGCTAAACAACACACCAGTAAGTCCTTGTCCATAAAGAAAAGGCGGAAAAGAATTTATTCCATGCCAAGGCCAATGCGAATTCGGTTGGCTAGAACAATTACCACCTCGCCCTCCACCCCTCAGTGTTAAATGGATTGCATATTAATAAGTTCTAATAACTCATGATAAGAACATAAAATGTGATTTAATTATGCTAGATTAAGAACCAAGAATGAGTTCAAAATGAAAAAGACTTTAGATCTTTGAACAAAAGATTATCTAACCTTATTTGAAAAAGAACTGAGAAATGAAGCCAATTACACCCTATATAATGACGAAGGAAGAAGTGATATTCGTACAATATTGAGAACTATGAAATGCGACTAATCGAGCTATACAATGAACAACAAAAGGAGAAATAACATATGCAATTCAGAACAAATAAAGGAGATTAGTCGTGTAAGATAATGAAATATGAGAGGAGTTCCAATCATAGCACATTTGGAAAAGATATGAGAACAAATTTCACAAGGTAAGAACATAAATATGTTTTAATAAGAATGGATTAAGAACCATGCGCTGGACATATCCCTAGAAGATTTAGAACTAATACATCATCTAATAGCATTTGCAAAAGAATATAGAAGTGAGGCCAATCAAACTTGCTTTACGAGTAAGGAAGAAGTTTCAAGCCACGAAATTGACTAACAGTTCTATGTTATGAATCGCAAAAGGAGAACACATGATAAAATATTTGGGAGATAATTAGACAGCCTAGAAACTAGAAAGGTAATCTAATCGACATACATGTTGAAAAGATAAGAATATCTAATAACAGATGAAAAGCCCGAAATACGTGACTTAGTTAGACTAGATTGAGAACCATGTGTGGGACCTGTGCACAAAAGATTTACATCAAATGAACGATCTAACCGCATTCGAAAGAGAACGGAGGCAACTATATTAACTTAAAAACTAAGGAAGAAGTGTAATCGTAAGATATTGAGAACTAAAAAAGTCTACTAATCGTAATATATTGTGAGTCACAAAAGGAGATACAATCAAACAAGATTCAGAGAACTAATAAAGGAGAAGTAGTCGTATTAGATTTAAAAAGAACCCAGAGAGGGTCTTATTCATTAAATATTTATAATTTAGAGAATATCTAATCGTATAAGAAAAAGAACTGAGAAATTAGGCCTATTAATTATGCCTGTACAATGATTAAGGAAGAAATTGTAATAGTACGATATTGAGAAGAAAGAAATGGTCTAATCGGTGCATACTATATTATGACACAATAAAGGAGATCTAATCGTACAGGATTAAGAACTAACAAAGTAGATCGAGTCATATCAGATTAAGAAATAGAACAGGAGTTCTTATAAAATTAAATCTCGTAACTCAAGATAAGAACTTAAAATACGATTTGATTTGGCCAAATGAAGAACCATGAGTGATAACTATGCATAAAAGAATAAGGACTAAAATATAATATGATGGTTTGGAAGAAATAAGTGAGAAATGAGGCCAAGTATACGTGCTGAAACACAGTGGAAGGAGTTGTACTCGTACCATATTGAGAACTAAGAAAGAGGACAAATCGTACAAGATTAAATACTAATAACTGGGATCATGTCGCATAAGATTAAGAAACAGGAAGGAGTTCTCAACAAAGTAAATGTAGAATCTTAATAAGTTCTAATAACTCATGATAAGGACGTAAAATGTGATTTAATTATGCAAGATTCAGAACCAAGAATGAGTTCAAATTGAAAAAGACTTTTGAGACGAACAAAAGATTATCTAACCTTATTTGAAAAAGAACTCAGAAATGAAGCCAATGACACCTTGTATATTGACAAAGGAAGAGGTGATAATCGTACAATATTGGGAACTAAGAAATGCGACTAATCGAGCTATACAATGAACAACAAAAGGAGACATAACATATGCAATTCGGAACAAAGAAAGGACATTAGTCGTGCAAGATTATGAAATATGAGAGGAGTTCCAATCATAGCAAAAGATTATCTAACCTTATTTGAAAAAGAACTCAGAAATGAAGCCAATGACACCTTGTATATTGACTAAGGAAGAAGTGATAATCGTGCAATATTGGCAACTAAGAAATGCGACTAATCGAGCTGTACAATGAACAACAAAAGGATACATAACATATGCAATTCAGAACAAAGAATGGAGATTAGTCGTGTAAGATTATGAAATATGAGAGGAGTTCAAATCATAGCACATTTGGAAAAGATATGAGATCAAATTTCACAAGGTAAGACTCACATAAATATGTTTTAATAAGAATGGATTAAGAACATTGCGCTGGACCTGTTCCTTGAAGATTTAGAACTAATACATCATCTAATAGCATTTGCAAAATAATAGACAAATGAGGCCCATCAAACTAGCTTTGCGAGTAAAGAAGAAGTTGCGATCGTTCGATATTGAGAGCCAAGAAATTGACTAACTGTTCTAAGTTATGAATCGCAAAAGGAGAACACATGATAAAATATTAGGGAGATAATTAAGAAACTAGAAAGGTGATCTAATCGACATACATGTTCAAAAGATAAGAAAATCTAATAACGGATGATAAGCCCCTAATACGTGACTTAGTTAGACTAGATTGAGAACCATGTGGGGGACCTGTGCACAAAAGATTTAGATCAAATGAATGATCTAATCGCATTCGAAAGAGAATGGAGGCAACTATATTAGCTTAATAGCTAAGGAAGAAGTGTAATCGTAAGATATTGAGAACTAAGAAAGTCGACTCATCATAATTCTCCATATTGTGAGTCGGAAAAGGAGATACAATCAAACAAGATTGAAAATTAATTAAGGAGTAGTAGTGGTATTAGATTTAAAAAGAACCAAGAGCGGGTCGTATTCATTAAAGATTTATAACTAAGTGATTATCTAATCTTATAAGAAAAAGAACTAAGAAATGAGGCCTGTTAATTATGCCAGCACAATGATTAAGGAAGAAATTTTAATAGTACGATATTGAGAAGAAAGAAAGGGTCTAATCATACTACATTATGACACAATAAAGGAGATCTAATCGTACGGGATTAAGAACTAACAAAGTAGATCGATTCATATCAAATTAAGAAATAGATAAGGAGTTCTTATAAAATAAATCTCGTAACTCAAGATAAGAACATAAAATGCGATTTGATTTGGCAAAATTAAGAACCATTAGTGATAACTCTGCATAAAAGAATAAGAACTAAAATATAATATGATGGGTTGGAAGAAATAAGTGAGAAATGAGGCCAAGTATACGTCTAGATGACTTAATCACAGTGGAAGGAGTTGTACCCGTACCATATTGAGAACTAAGATAGGGGACAAATTGTACAAGATTAAATACTAATAACTGGGACCAAGTCGTATAAGATTAAGACACAAGAAAGGAGTTCTCACCAAAGTACATGTAGAAACGTAATAAGTTCTAATAACTCATGATAAGGACGTAAAATGTGATTTAATTATGCCAGATTCAGAACCAAGAATGAGTTCAAATTGAAAAAGACTTTGAACAAAAGATTATCTAACCTTATTTGAAAAAGAACTCAGAAATGAAGCCAACGACACCTTGTATATTGACAAAGGAAGAAGTGATAATCGTACAATATTGGCAACTAAGAAATGCGACTAATCGAGCTATACAATGAACAACAAAAGGAGACATAACATATGCAATTCAAAACAAAGAAAGGAGATTAGTCGTGTAAGATTATGAAATATGAGAGGAGTTCCAATCATAGCACATTTGGAAAAGATATGAGATCATCAGTAATTTCACAAGGTAAGAACATAAATATGTTTTAATAAGAATGGATTAAGAACATTGCGCTGGACCTGTTCCTTGAAGATTTAGAACTAATACATCATCTAATAGCATTTGCAAAAGAATAGACAATTGAGGCCCATCAAACTTGCTTTGCGAGTAAAGAAGAAGTTGTAATCGTTCGATATTGAGAGCCAAGAAATTGACTAACTGTTCTAAGTTATGAATCGCAAAAGGGGAACACATGATAAAATATTAGGAAGATAATTAAGAAACTAGAAAGGTGATCTAATCGACATACATGTTGAAAAGATAAGATTATCTAATAACGGATGATAAGCCCCTAATACGTGACTTAGTTAGACTAGATTGAGAACCGTGTGGGGGACCTGTGCACAAAAGATTTAGATCAAATGAATAATCTAATCGCATTCGAAAGAGAACAGAGGCAACTATATTAGCTTAATAGCTAAGGAATAAGTGTAATCGTAAGATATTGAGAACTAAGAGAGTCAACTCATCGTAATATATTGTGAGTCGCAAAAGGAGATACAATCAAACAAGATTGAAAACTAATTAAGGAGTAGTAGTGGTATTAGATTTAAAAAGAACCAAGAGCGGGTCGTATTCATTAAAGATTTATAATTAAGTGATTATCTAATCTTATAAGAAAAGGAACTGAGAAATGAGGCCTGTTAATTATGCCTGCACAATGATTAAGGAAAAAATTGTAATAGTACGATATTGAGAAGAAAGAAAGGGTCTTATCGTACTATATTATGACCCAATAGAGGAGATCTAATCGTACGGGATTAAGAACTAACTTGTGTACATCGAGTCATATCAGATTAAGAAAATAGAACAGGAGTTCTTATACAATCTAAATCTCGTATAAGATACAGAACATATCGTGCGATTTGATTTGGCCAAATGAAGAACTATTAGTGATAACTCTGCATTTATTTCGAGACAGGTTATCACTAATAGTTCATAATTAACAGTGGAAGGAGTTGTACTCGTACCATATTGAGAACTAAGATAGGGGACAAATTGTACAAGATTAAATACTAATAACTGGGACCAAGTCGTATAAGATTAAGAAACAAGAAAGGAGTTCTCAACATAGTACATGTAGAAAGATAATAAGTTCAAATAACTCATGATAAGGACGTAAAATGTGATTTATTTAAGCTAGATTCAGAACCAAGAATGAGTTCAAATTGAAAAAGACTTTGAACAAAAGATTATCTAACCTAATTTGAAAAAGAACTCAGAAATGAAGCCAATGACACTTTGTATATTGACAAAGGAAGAAGTGATAACCGTACAATAATGAGAACTAAGAAATGAGACTAATCGAGTTATGCAATGAACAACAAAAGGAGACATAACATATGCAATTCAGAACAAAGAAAGGAGATTAGTCGTGTAAGATTATGAAATATGAGAGGAGTTCCAATCATAGCACATTATTTGGAAAAGTTATGAGATCAAATTTCACAAGGTAAGAACATAAATATGTTTTAATAAGAACGGATTAAGAACATTGCGCTGGACCTGTTCCTTGAAGATTTAGAACTAATACATCATCTAATAGCATTTGCAAAAGAATAGAGAAGTGAGGCCGATCAAACTTGCTTTACGAGTAAGGAAGAAGTTACGATCGTTCGATATTGAGTGCCAAGAAATTGACTAACTGTTCTAAGTTCTGAATCGCAAAAGGAGAACACATGATAAAATATTAAGGAGATAATTAAGAAACTAGAAAGGTGATCTAATCGACATACATGTTCAAAAGATAAGAATATCTAATAACGGATGATAAGCCCCTAATACGTGGCTTAGTTAGACTAGATTGAGAACCATGTGCGGGACCTGTGCACAAAAGATTTAGATCAGATGAATGATCTAATCGCATTCGGAAGAGAACGGAGGCAACTATATTAGCTTAATAGCTAAGGAAGAAGTGTAATCACTGGTAAGATATTGAGAACTAAGAAAGTCGACTCATCGTAATATATTGTGAGTCGCAAAAGGAGATACAATCAAACAAGATTGAAAATTAATTAAGGAGTAGTAGTCGTCTTAGATTTAAAAAGAACCAAGAGCGGGGGTCGTATTCATTAAAGATTTATAATTAAGTGATTATCTAATCTTATAAGAAAAGGAACTGAGAAATGAGGCCTGTTAATTATGCCTGCACAATGATTAAGGAAAAAATTGTAATAGTACGATATTGAGAAGAAAGAAAGGGTCTTATCGTACTATATTATGACCCAATAGAGGAGATCTAATCGTACGGGATTAAGAACTAACAAAGTACATCGAGTCATATCAGATTAAGAAATAGAACAGGAGTTCTTATAAAAGTAAATCTCGTAACTCAAGATAAGAACATAAAATGCGATTTGATTTGGCCAAATGAAGAACTATTAGTGATAACTCTGCATAAAAGAATAAGAACTAAAATATAATATGATGATGAGTTTGGAAGAAATAAGTGAGAAATGAGGCCAAGTATACGTGCTGAATCACAGTGGAAGGAGTTGTACTCGTACCATATTGAGAACTAAGATAGGGGACAAATTGTACAAGATTAAATACTAATAACTGGGACCAAGTCGTATAAGATTAAGAAACAAGAAAGGAGTTCTCAACATAGTACATGTAGAAAGATAATAAGTTCAAATAACTCATGATAAGGACGTAAAATGTGATTTATTTAAGCTAGATTCAGAACCAAGAATGAGTTCAAATTGAAAAAGACTTTGAACAAAAGATTATCTAACCTAATTTGAAAAAGAACTCAGAAATGAAGCCAATGACACTTTGTATATTGACAAAGGAAGAAGTGATAACCGTACAATAATGAGAACTAAGAAATGAGACTAATCGAGTTATGCAATGAACAACAAAAGGAGACATAACATATGCAATTCAGAACAAAGAAAGGAGATTAGTCGTGTAAGATTATGAAATATGAGACGGAGTTCCAATCATAGCACATTTGGAAAAGTTATGAGATCAAATTTCACAAGGTAAGAACATAAATATGTTTTAATAAGAACGGATTAAGAACATTGCGCTGGACCTGTTCCTTGAAGATTTAGAACTAATACATCATCTAATAGCATTTGCAAAAGAATAGAGAAGTGAGGCCGATCAAACTTGCTTTACGAGTAAGGAAGAAGTTACGATCGTTCGATATTGAGTGCCAAGAAATTGACTAACTGTTCTAAGTTCTGAATCGCAAAAGGAGAACACATGATAAAATATTAAGGAGATAATTAAGAAACTAGAAAGGTGATCTAATCGACATACATGTTCAAAAGATAAGAATATCTAATAACGGATGATAAGCCCCTAATACGTGGCTTAGTTAGACTAGATTGAGAACCATGTTGTGGACTGTGCACAAAAGATTTAGATCAGATGAATGATCTAATCGCATTCGGAAGAGAACGGAGGCAACTATATTAGCTTAATAGATTACTAAGGAAGAAGTGTAATCGTAAGATATTGAGAACTAAGAAAGTCGACTCATCGTAATATATTGTGAGTCGCAAAAGGAGATACAATCAAACAAGATTGAAAATTAATTAAGGAGTAGTAGTCGTCTTAGATTTAAAAAGAACCAAGAGTGGGGGTCGTATTCATTAAAGATTTATAATTAAGTGATTATCTAATCTTATAAGAAAAGGAACTGAGAAATGAGGCCTGTTAATTATGCCTGCACAATGATTAAGGAAAAATTGTAATAGTAGGATATTGAGAAGAAAGAAAGGGTCTAATCGTACTATATTATGACACAATAAAGGAGATCTAATCGTACGGGATTAAGAACTAACAAAGTACATCGAGTCATATCAGATTAAGAAAATAGAACAGGAGTTCTTATAAAAGTAAATCTCGTAACTCAAGATAAGAACATAAAATGCGATTTGATTTGGCCAAATGAAGAACTATTAGTGATAACTCTGCATAAAAGAATAAGAATCGCTAAAATATAATATGATGGTTTGGAAGAAATAAGTGAGAAATGAGGCCAAGTATACGTGCTGAATCACAGTGGAAGGAGTTGTACTCGTACCATATTGAGAACTAAGATAGGGGACAAATTGTACAAGATTAAATACTAATAACTGGGACCAAGTCGTATAAGATTAAGAAACAAGAAAGGAGTTCTCAACATAGTACATGTAGAAAGATAATAAGTTCAAATAACTCATGATAAGGACGTAAAATGTGATTTATTTAAGCTAGATTCAGAACCAAGAATGAGTTCAAATTGAAAAAGACTTTGAACAAAAGATTATCTAACCTAATTTGAAAAAGAACTCAGAAATGAAGTCAATGACACTTTGTATATTGACAAAGGAAGAAGTGATAATCGTACAATAATAAGAACTAAGAAATGAGACTAATCGAGTTATGCAATGAACAACAAAAAGAGACATAACATATGCAATTCAGAACAAAGAAAGGAGATTAGTCGTGTCAAAGATTATTAAATATGAGAGGAGTTCCAATCATAGCACATTTGGAAAAGTTATGAGATCAAATTTCACAAGGTAAGAACAGAAAAATGTTTTAATAAGAATGGATTAAGAACATTGCGCTGGACCTGTTCCTTGAAGATTTAGAACTAATACATCATCTAATAGCATTTGCAAAAGAATAGACAAATGAGGCCCATCAAACTAGCTTTGCGAGTAAAGAAGAAGTTGCGATCGTTCGATATTGAGAGCCAAGAAATTGAGAACTAAGAAATGGGACAAATCGTACAAGATTAAATACTAATAACTGGGATCAAGTCGCATAAGATTAAGAAACAAGAGAGGAGTTCTCAACAAAGTATATGTAGAAACATAATAAGTTCTAATAACTCATGATAAGAAAGTAAAATGTGATTTAATTATGCTAGATTAAGAACCAAGAATGAGTTCAAATTGAAAAAGACTTTGAACATGTTTCTTATCTAACCTTATTTGAAAAAGAATGAAGAAATGAAGCCAATTACACCTTGTATAATGACAAAGGAAGAAGTGATAATCGTACAATACTGAGAACTAAGAAATGCGACTAATCGAGCTATACAATGAACAACAAAAGTAGACATAACATATGCAATTCAGAACAAAGAAAGGAGATTAGTCGTGTTACATTATGAAATATGAGAGGAGTTCCAATCATAGCACATTTCGAAAAGATATGAGATCAAATTTCACAAGGTAAGAACATAAATATGTTTTCATAAGAATGGATTAAGAACCATTCGCGGGACCTATTCCTTGATGATTTAGAACTAATACATCATCAAATAGCATTTGCAAAAGAATAGAGAAATGAGGCCAATCAAACTTGCTTTACGAGTAAGGAAGAAGTTGCAATCGTTCGATATTGAGTGCCAAGAAATTGACTAACAGTTCTATGTTACGAATCGCAAAAGCAGAACACATGATAAAATATTAGGGAGATAATTAAGAAACTAGAAAGGTGATCATCCTCTCTCGACATACATGTTGAAAAGATAAGAATATCTAATAACGGATGATAACCCCTAATACGTGACTTAGTTAGATTAGATTGAGAACCATGTGTGGGACCTGTGCACAGAAGATTTATATAAAATGAATGATCTAATCGAATTCGAAAGAGAGAGGAGGCAACTATATTAGCTTATTAACTAAGGAAGAAGTGTAATCGTAAGATATGAAGAACTAAGAAAGTCGACTAATCATAATATATTGTGAGTCGCAAAAGGAGATACTATCAAACAAGATTGAGAACTAATAAAGGAGAAGTAGTCGTATTAGATTTAAAAAGAACCAAGAACGGGTCGTATTCATTAAAGATTTATAATTAAGAGATTATCTAATCGTAGAAGAAAAAGAACTGAGAAATGAGCCCTATTAATTTGCCTGCACAATGATTAAGGAAGAAATTGTAATACTACGATATTGAGAAGAAAGAAAGGGTCTAATCGTACTATACTATGACACAATAAAGGAGAGATCTAATCGTACAGGATTGAGAACTAACAAAGTAGATCGAGTCATATCAGATTAAATACGAGTTCTTATAAAAGTAAATCTCGTAACTCAAGATAATAACTTAAAATGCGATCTGATTTGGCCAAATTAAGAACCATGAGTGATAACTATGCATAAAAGAATAAGAACTAAAATGTAATACGATGGTTTTAAGGAAATAAGCGAGAAATGAGGCCAAGTATACGTGCTTTATCACAGTGGAAGGAGTTGTACTCGTACGATATTCAGAACAAAGAAAGGGGACAAATCGTACAAGATTAAATACTAATAACTGGGATCAAGTCGCATTAGATTAAGACACAAGAAAGGAGTTCTCAACAAAGTACATGTAGAAACATTATAAGTTCTAATAACTCATGATAACAACGAAAAATGTGATTTAATTATGCTCGATTAAGAACCAAGAATGAGTTGTTCAAAGTGAAAAAGATTTTGAACAAAAGATTATCTAACCTTATTTGAGAAAAGAACTGAGAAATGAAGCCAATTACACCTTGTGTAATGACAAAGGAAGAAGTGATAATTGTACAATACTGAGAACTAAGAAATGCGACTAATCGAGCTATACAATGAACAACAGAAGTAGACATAACATATGCAATTCAGAACAAATAAAGGAGATTAGTCGTGTTACATTATGAAATATGAGAGGAGTTCAAATCAAAGCATATTTCGAAAAGATATGAGATCAAATTTCACAAGGTAAGAACATAAATATGTTTTCTAAAGAATGGATTAAGAACCATTCGCGGGACCTATTCCTTTACGATTTAGAACTAATACATCATCAAATAGCATTTGCAAAAGAATAGAGAAATGAGGCCGATCAAACTTGCTTTACGAGAAAGGAAGAAGTTGCCATCGATCGATATTGAGTGCCAAGAAATTGACTAACTATTCTATGTTATGAATCGTAAAAGGAGAACATATCATAAAATATTAGGGAGATAATTAGGAAACTAGAAAGGTGATGATCTAATCGACATACATGTTGAAAAGATAAGAATATCTAATAACGGATGATAAGCCCCTAATACGTGACTTAGTTAGACTAGATTGAGATCCATGTGTGGGACCTGTGCACAAAAGAATTAGATTAAATGAATGATCTAATCGCATTCGAAAGAGAACGGAGGCAACTATATTAGCTTAATAACTAAGGAAGAAGTGTAATCATAAGATATTGAGAACTAAGAAAGTCGACTAATCGTAATATATTGTGAGTCGCAAAAGGAGATACAATCAAACAAGATTGAGAACTAATAAAGGAGAAGTAGTCGTATTAGATTTAAAAAGAACCAAGAGTGGGTCGTATTCATTAAAGATTTATAATTAAGAGATTATCTAATCGTATAAAAAAAAAGAACTGAGAAATGAGGCCTATTAATTGTGCCTGCACAATGATTTAGGAAGAAATTGTAATAGTACGATATTGAGAAGAAAGAAAGTGTCTAATCGTACTATATTATGACACAATAATGAAAGAGATCTAATCGTACAGGAATGAGAACTAACAAAGTATATAGAGGCATATCAGATTAAACAGGAGTTCTTATAAAAGTAAATCTAGTAACTCAAGATAAGAACTTAAAATGCGTTTTGATTTGGCCAAATTAAGAACCGTGAGTGATAACTATGCATAAAAGAATAAGAACTAAAATGTAATACGATGGTTTTGAGGAAATAAGTGAGAAATGAGGCCAAGTATAGTGCTTAATCACAGTGGAAGGAGTTGTACTCGTACGATATTCAGAACAAAGAATGGGGACAAATCGTACAAGATTAAATACTAATAACCGGGATCAATGCAAGCTTAAGAAACAAGAGAGGAGTTCTCAACAAAGTACATGTAGAAACATAATCAGCTCTAATAACTCATGATAAGAACGTAAAATGTGATTTAATTATGCAAGATTAAGAACCAAGAATGAGTTCAAATTGAAAAAGACATTGAACAAAAGATTATCTAACCTTATTTGAAAAAGAAACTGAGAAATGAAGCCAATTACACCTTGTATAATGACAAAGGAAGAATTGATAATCGTACAATACTGAGAACTAAGAAATGCGACTAATAGAGAAATACAATGAACAACAGAAGTAGACATAACATATGCAATTCAGAACAAATAAAGGAGATTAGTCGTGTTACATTATGAAATATGAGAGGAGTTCAAATCAAAGCATATTTCGAAAAGATATGAGATCAAATTTCACAAGGTAAGAACATAAATATGTTTTCATAAGAATGGATTAAGAACCATTCGCGGGACCTATTCCTTGACGATTTAGAACTAATACATCATCTAATAGCATTTGCGAAAGAATAGAGAAATGAGGCCGATCAAACTTGCTTTACGAGTAAGGAAGAAGTTGCAATCGTATATTGAGTGCCAAGAAATTGACTAACTGTTCTATGTTATGAATCAAAAAAGGAGAACACATGATAAAATATTAGGGAGATAATTAAGAAACTAGAAAGGTGATCCAATCGATCGACATACATGTTGAAAAGATACGAGTATCTAACAAGGGATGATAAGCCCCTAATACGTGACTTAGTCAGACTAGATTGAGAACCATGTGTGGGACCTGTGCACAAAAAATTTAGATCAAATGAAGGATCTAATCGCATTCGAAAGAGAACGGAGGCAACCATATTAGCTTAATAACTAAGGAAGAAGTGTAATCGTAAGATATTGAGAACTAAGAAAGTCGACTAATCGTAATATATTGTGAGTCGCAAAAGGAGATACAATCAAACAAGATTGAGAACTAATAAAGGAGAAGTAGTCATATTAGATTTAAAAAGAACCAAGAGCGGGTCGTATTCATTAAAGATTTATAATTAAGAGATTATCTAATCGTATAAGAAAAAGAACTGAGAAATGAGGCCTATTAATTATGCCTGCACAATGATTAAGGAAGAAATTGTAATAGTACGATATTGAGAAGAAAGAAAGGGTTTAATCGTACTATATTATGACACAATAAAGGGTAGATCTAATCGTACAGGATTGAGAACTAACAAAGTAGATCCAGTCATATCAGATTAAATAGCAGTTCTTATAAAAGTAAATCTCGTAACTCAAGATGAAAACTTAAAATGCGATCTGATTTGGCCAAATTAAGAACCCTGAGTGATAACTATGCATAAAAGAATAAGAACTAAAATATAATACGACGGTTTTGAGGAAATAAGTGAGAAATGAGGCCAAGTATAGTGCTTAATCACAGTGGAAGGAGTTGTACTCGTACGATATTGAGAACTAAGAAAGGGGACAAATCGTAAAAGATTAAATACTAATAACTGGGATCAAGTCGCATAAGCTTAAGAAACAAAAGAGGAGTTCTCAACAAAGTACATGTAGAAACATAATCAGCTCTAATAACTCATGATAAGAACGTAAAATGTGATTTAATTATGCAAGATTAAGAACCAAGAATGAGTTCAAATTGAAAAAGACATTGAACAAAAGATTATCTAACCTTATTTGAAAAAAGAACTGAGAAATGAAGCCAATTACACCTTGTATAATGACAAAGGAAGAATTGATAATCGTACAATACTGAGAACTAAGAAATGCGACTAATAGAGCAATACAATGAACAACAAAGTAGACATAACATATGCAATTCAGAACAAAGAAAGGAGATTAGTCATGTAAGATAATGAAATATGAGAGGAGTTCCAATCATAGCACATTTCGAAAAGATATGAGATCAAATTTCAAAAGGTAAGAACATAAATATGTTTTCATAAGAATGGATTAAGAACCATTCGCGGGACCTATTCCTTGACGATTTAGAACTAATACATCATCTAATAGCATTTGCAAAGAATAGAGAAATGAGGCCGATCAAACTTGCTTTACGAGTAAGGAAGAATTTGCAATCGTTCGATATTGAGTGCCAAGAAATTGACTAATTGTTCTATGTTATGAATCGCCAAAGGATAACACATCATAAATTATTAGGGAGATAAATAGGAAACTAGAAAGGTGATCGATAATCGACATACATGTTGAAAAGATAAGAAATATCTAATAACGGATGATAAGCCCCTAATACGTGAATTAGTTAGACTAGACTGAGAACCATGTGTGGGACCTCTGCACAAATGATTTAGATCAAATGAATGATCTAATCGAATTCGAAAGAGAACGGAGGCAACCATATTAGCTTAATAACTAAGGAAGAAGTGTAATCGTAAGATATTGAGAACTAAGAAAGTCGACTAATCGTAATATATTGTGAGTCGCAAAAGGATATACAATCAAACAAGATTGAGAACTAATAAAGGAGAAGTAGTCGTAATAGATTTAAAAAGAACCAAGAGCGGGTCTTATTCATTAAAGATTTATAATTAAGAGATTATCTAATCGTATAAGAAAAAGAACTGAGAAATGAGGCCTATTAATTATGCCTGCACAATGATTAAGGAAGAAATTGTAATAGTACGATATTGAGAAGAAAGAAAGGGTCTAATCATACTATATTATGACACAATAAAAGGAGATCTAATCGTACAGGATTGAGAACTAACATAGTAGATCGAGTCATATCAGATTAAATAGGAGTTCTTACAAAAGTAAATCTCGTAACTCACGATAAGAACTTAAAATGCGATCTGATTTGGCCAAATTAAGAACCGTGAGTGATAACTATGCCTAAAAGAATAAGAACTAAAATATAATACGATGGTTTTGAGGAAATAAGTGAGAAATGAGGCCAAGTATAGTGCTTAATCACAGTGGAAGGAGTTGTACTCATACGATATTCGGAACAAAGAAAGGGGACAAATCGTACAGATTAAATACTAATAACCGGGATCAAAGCAAGCTTAAGAAACAAGAGAGGAATTCTCAACAAAGTACATTTAGAAACATAATCAGCTCTAATAACTCATGATAAGAACGTAAAATGTGATTTAATTATGCTAGATTAAGAACCAAGAATGAGTTCAAATTGAAAAAGACATTGAACAAAAGATTATCTAACCTTATTTGAAAAAGAACTGAGAAATGAAGCCAATTACACCTTGTATAATGACAAAGGAAGAAGTGATAATCGTACAATACTGAGAACTAAGAAATTCGACTAATCGAGCAATACAATGAACAACAAAGTAGACATAACATATGCAATTCAGAATAAAGAAAGGAGATTAGTCGTGTAAGATAATGAAATATGAGTGGAGTTCCAATCATAGCACATTTCGAAAAGATATGAGATCAAATTTCAAAAGGTAAGAACATAAATATGTTTTCATATGAATGGATTAAGAACCATTCGCGGGACCTATTCCTTAATCGATTTAGAACTAATACATCATCTAATAGCATTTGCAAAAGAATATAGAAATGAGGCCGATCAAACTTGCTTTACGAGTAAGGAAGAAGTTGCCATCGTTCGATATTGAGTGCCAAGAAATTGACTAACTGTTCTATGTTATGAATCACAAAAGGAGAACGTATCATAAAATATTAGGGAGATAATTAGGAAACTAGAAAGGTGAATATCTAATCGACATACATGTTGAAAAGATAAGAATATCTAATAACGGATGATAAGCCCCTAATACGTGACTTAGTTAGACTAGATTGAGAACCATGTGTGGGACCTGTGCAGAAAACATTTAGATCAAATGAATGATCTAATCGCATTCGAAAGAGAACGGAGGCAACTATATTAGCTTAATAACTAAGGAAGAAGTGTAATCGTAAGATATTGAGAACTAAGAAAGTCGACTAATCGTAATATATTGTGAGTCGCAAAAGGAGATACAATCAAACAAGATTGAGAACTAATAAAGGAGAAGTAGTCGTATTAGATTTAAAAGAACCAAGAGCGGGTCGTATTTATTAAAGATTTATAATTAAGAGATTATCTAATCGTATAAGAAAAAGAACTGTGAAATGAGGCCTATTAATTATGCCTGCACAATGATTAAGGAAGAAATTGTAAAAGTACGATATTGAGAAGAATGAAAGGGTCTAATCGTACTATATTATGACACATCACATAAAAGAGATCTAATCGTACTGGATTGAGAACTAACAAAGTAGATCGAGTCATATCAGATTAAGAAATAGAACAGGAGTTCTTATAAAAGTAAATCTCGTAACTCAAGATAAGAACTTAAAATGCGATTTCATTTTGCCAAATTAAGAACCATGAGTGATAACTATGCATAAAAGAATAAGAACTAAAATATAATATGTTGGTTTTGAAAAAAATGTTAGAAATGAGGCGAAGCATACGTGCTTAATCACAGTGGAAGGAGTTGTAATCGTACGATATTGAGAACTAAGAAAGGGGACAAATCGTACAAGATGAAATACTACTAACTGGGATCAAGTCGCATAAGATTAAGACACAAGAAAGGAGTTCTCAACAAAGTACATGTAGAAACATAATAACTTCTAATAACTCATGATAAGAACGTAAAATGTGATTTAATTATGATAGATTAAGAACCAAGAATGAGTTCCAACTGAAAAAGACTTTGAACAAAAGATTATCTAAACCTTATTTGAAAAAGAACTGAGAAATGATGCCAATTACACCATGTATAATGACAAAGGAAGAAGTGATAATGGTACAATAATATGAAATGCGACTAATCGAGCTATACAATGAACAACAAAAGGAGACATAACATATGCAATTCAGAACAAAGAAAGGAGTTTAGTCGTGTAAGATTATGAAATACTAGAGGAGTTCCAATCATAGCATATTTGGAAAAGATATGAGATCAAATTTCACAAGGTAAGAACATAAATATGTTTTAATAAGAATGGCTTAAGAACCATGCGCTTGACCTATTCCTTGAAGATTTAGAACTAATACATCATCTAATAGCGTTTGCAAAAGAATAGAGAAATGAGGCCAATCAAACTTGCTTTACGAGTAAGGAAGAAGTTACGATCGTTCGATATTGAGAGCCAAGAAATTGACTAACTGTTCTATGTTATGAATCGAAATAGGAGAACACATGATAAAATATTAGGGAGATAATTAAGAAACACATAGAAAGGTGATCTAATCAACATACGTGTTGAAAAGATAAGAATATCTAATAACAGATGATATGCCCCTAATACGTGACTTAGTTAGACTAGATTGAGAACCATGTGTGGGACTTGCGCACAAAAGATTTAGATCAAATGAATGATCTAATCGCATTCGAAAGAGAACGGAGGCAACTATATTAGCTTAATAACTATGGAAGAAGTGTAATCGTAAGAAATTGAGAACTAAGAAAGTCGACTAATCGTAATATATTGTGAGTCGTAAAAGGAGATACAATCAAACAAGATTGAGAACTAATAAAGGAGAAGTAGTCGTATTAGATTTAAAAAGAACCAAGAGCAGGTCGTATTCATTAAAGATTTATAATTAAGAGATTATTTAATCGTATAAGCAAAAGAATTGAGGAATGAGGCCTACTAATTATGCCTGCACAATGATTAAGGGAGAAATTGTAATAGCACGATATTGAGAAGAAAGAAAGGGTCTAATCCTACTATCTTATTATGACACAATAAAGGAGATCTAATCGTACAGGACTGTGAACTAACAAAGTAGATCGAGTCATATCAGATTAAACAGTAGTTCTTATAAAAGTAAATCTCGTAACTCAAGATAAGAACTTAAAATGCGATTTGATTTGGCCAAATTAAGAACCATCAGTGATAACTATGCATAAAAGAATAAGAACTAAAATATAATATGATGGTTTTGAAAAAATAAGTGAGAAATGAGGCGAAATATACGTGCTTAATCACAGTGGAAGGGAGAGGGGGAAAGTTTTTTGGAGAAATTTGTACTCCTAAATTTATTAGTCTTGTTTGTCCTCTTCCTGAATTTGGATTGCGACCACCACGGGATCCTCTCCCGAGGATATTTATCGTAATCTGAAAAGCAATTAAACACATTAATATTTTTTATTTAAATTGATAATTCATATAATTGTTTTATTCTTAAATGATATGCTTTTGTGAAATATTTTATTTCTTCTTGTTCTTCATTATATATACGATTAGTTTCTTGTTGTAATAAAGCATATGTCCATGTGGATAATTTTCTAATTTATAATATAATTTATATTCTAAATCTATTATACACTTCTGTATTAGAGACAATCTATATTTTGCTATAATTCTTCTAGATCTTTTAAATAATTTTTGCTTCTAATTAAATCAGTTTTATATGTCTTATAATTTTGATTATATATTTTTTGTATAGCCAATACCAATTTTGTATAATCTAGTCTAGGAAGTTTTTCTAAATATTTTAATTTTAATTCTCGTCCTTTTTTATTAATTTTATCTTTAATATTGGATGAATCAGCTTGTTGAGGCATCATTAGTCTTGGAAATTCCATCTGCAAGACTCAAGTTATTTTGTAAAAATTCTCTGGTAAGAAAATCAGGTAAAGAATTAGAATCACCTTTGATATATTCAATATCAAAATCAAATACAGATAATATGGACTGCCATCTAGCAAAGATTTGTTTAGAAGCGATGTTTTTAATATCTTGTTCTTCTAAATTTTCTAGAACATATTTTGCAGCACTACAATCTATTCTTAAAAGAAATTTTTGGTTTAATAAATTTTCTTGGAATTTAGAAATACAAAGGACATTAGATAAAATTTCTTTTTTAATTGTAGAATAATTTAATTGTGCTTTTTTCCAAAGTCTAGATTTGAATCTTACTAATTCTTCTTTATTATTTTTAGGATTAATTTGTTTTAATATGCCACCAAATCCTATATTAGAGGCATCTGTTTCCACAATTTTGTACCATTTAATATTTGCTAAAGATAAACAAGGTAAATGTTTGACTTTATCTTTAATTTTCTTAACAGCATTAGTATGAATTTGTGTCCAAGCGGGAGGATTCTTTTTTAATCTTTCATATAAAGGTTTACTATCTTGTGCAATATTTTTATAATATTCAGCAATATAATTTAAACTTCCTAAAAATCTTTGTAACTATTTTTTATCTTTTATTTCATCTGGAAATTTATTTGCAAATTCAAAACTTCTTGAAATAGGAATAATTTGTCCATTTTCTATTTCAAATCCAAGAAATCTGATTTTATTTTGAAATAATTTAATCTTTTTAGCAGATATAACAATACCATTTTTCTTGGCTATTTTAATAAAAATATTTAAATGTTTAAAATGTTGATCTATTGAATTTGAAAATACTAAAATATCATCAATATATGTAATAATGAAAGGATAGGAAGAGAATATTTCATTCATTATGTTTTGAAATTCAGAGGGAGCATTTTTAAGACCAAAGGGCATAACATTCCATTCATAATGTCCAAATGGTACTTGTAAAGCGATTTTATATCTATCCTTTTCACTATTTGTATTTGCCAAAATCCTGATTTTAAATCAAATTTAGAATATATATTTGATCCAACACATCTAGTTAATAAATCTTGTTTATTAGGAATAGGATATCTTATCCATTTTATAACTTTGTTAATCAAGTTTATAATTAATAACTAATCTAGAAAATTCCTCTTTCTATTTCTCCATTTTTAAGAGACAGGTTGACTGCTTTCTCCTAAAGGAGAATAAGATTTTCTAATTATCTTCTTTTCTAATAAATCATTAATTTCTTTTTGACAAAATTCAACCGTATCTTTGTTCATTTGACAAGGTCTAGCTTTAGTTGGTATATTTTTCTCCACAAAATTTGTTTCATAAGGTAATTCTATAATATGTTGTTTTCTGTTCCAAAAGGCATTGGGAACTTCATTACAAATTTCAGAAATAATTTGTTTATTTAATTGAGAAATTTTCTCTTTTATTTTAGGAGAGTCTAATTGATCTTCTATTTTTAAATTAAATATTTCTTTATGTAGATAATTAATTTGATTTTGTTTTAATTTAATATTATAGTCTAAAGAGTTTAAATCAGAAATTTTTTCTGTAGTATCAAAATCAAAAGTTAATTCTTTATCTTTATTACATATTATTTTTCCATCACAATAATAAGGATACATTTGACATAAAAATGGAGTTCCTAAAATTAAATGAAATCCAACAAGATTTTTGGTTAATATAAAAGGTATTTTAACAAAATTTCCTTCTTTTGAAAAAACACAAACATTAGAGATTTTATGTTCAATATGAATTTTTGATCCTTCAGCTGCTGTTAAAGAAGCTGTAGTTTTTTCAAAATATTGAGACGGAACTAATCCTTCTCTAATACAATTTAAATCAGCACCACCATCAACCATAGCGATTGATTTAAAGGCATAAGTATCATTTATAACAATTGAAACATAAATGTATTGTTTCTGAGATATATACATAGTGTTAAATCATAATTTAAAAATTCTTTTAAATTTTCAGTGTTTTGAATATGATTAAAAACATCTTTCATCGAAAAACTAGTATTTTTAATTTCTAATTGTTCTTTAATTCTAGGGGGAACATATTCTGTTTTTTCTTCATTTTTTATAACATTATGTAAGGCTAAATATCTTTCAATGTATAATTTCTTTTGATCAGGATTTTCTATTTCATCTATCAAATCTAAAATAAGAAATTAATTATACACAAAAGTAAAAATTGTAGGTTTTAAATCATGAGCTTCAACTATAGATTTATAATACATTAATTCAGGGGTACAATTAGAACATTCATCCGAATCATCAGAACTTGTTTCAGAAGTTTCATCCTCATAATTTTCTTCAGAATTATTATCATTAAAATTTAGATGATTAATAATTTGCTCTTTAATTTCTTCATCTATTTGTAAATCTGCGATTTTTTCTATTAAATTTATTTTAGTCGTACATTTATTAGCATAATGTCCTTTCTTTCCACATTTTCTGCAAATTATATTTACTTTTACATGGATATTCCAATCTTTTTACTTCTTGATCTGTTTTATTGTTAGAATTCATTTTTGCCTTATTTTTATTTTTCTTTCTGAAGAATTGTTTATATGGTTTTTTAGTGATTTTAAATTTATTTTTCTTTTTATTTCTTGTAATTCTTTTTGCTTTTTGATAAGGAATAGGAGGGGCTGGAATAGTAAATTGATCACAAAAATCTCCTAATTCAGTACTTTGTTTGTAATTTTTAATTTGAGCTTTTAATTTGAATCATTACATAATTTTATTCCATAGATTCTGTAAGACAAAAGAATATGAAAAGTTAGATTTTCATAAAGAATATTATATCCATCATGTCTTGTTTACAAAACATTTGTATAAGAACAGATTAAAGAGTAGGTAATCCATTTATAAATTTTTCTTTCCAAAAATTTGAAGAAGCATCAGATCTATGTAGAAGTCTTCCTAAGAAAACATCTTTATACCATCTGAAATGGGATAAAGTAGGACATTTTAAATACATTAATAATTCTCCATATGAACATTATTGGAATTTGCAATATTTCCAATAAAATGTTTAACAATGTTTATTATTAAAGTAAAGGCAGCATCTGATTCAGTAGTTTGAACTTGACCTTCTATTTTAATTTTAGTATGGTTTACTATTTCATTTTTTTGTATTGCAGCATTACTATGAGCATCGATACACCACTCATATATTGTTCCAGAATTATAAGAATTTGCCATTATTTGTGGATCTTCATAACTTAAATCAATAGTAGTAGGTCTTTGATAATAGTTATAAGTTTGGTGATATAAAGGTTTAAATTGTGTTGCATTTTCTTTGAATTTATTTTTTCTTTTTATAGCAAAAATATTTTCTTCTGGAATATTTAAATTTTTAAACATTTCTGAAATGTTTGTAATATTATTTTCTGAACAATTGCTTTCATTATCTTCAGTATCAGTATTATTATCTTTTACTGATAAAACATTTAATTTTAAAATATTTTTCTGTTTATCACTTGAAGAAGGTTCTGTTGGTATATTTAAATCTTTCATTTTTCCTCTTAAGATTTTCACTAATTCTTCATTTTGATCAATAAAAACATCAGAAGGTAAATTTTCTCTAGGTTTTATTGAAGAAATATGATCATTAGAAGTAGGAATTGGTTTAATATTAACAGGAGTATTTAAGAACGGAGAGGAATAATAATGTAATTTTTCTTCAATTCTATTTAATTGTTTAGAAATTGTTCCTAAGTTAAGATTTGAAAAATTGTTTTGTTTTACAATTTTAGCCATATCAGGTTTAGAACTATCAGCATAAGGAAAAGCCTCAGTTTGATTTGCTTCTGATCCTATTTTAAGAGTTCTTGCAGGAGGGTGTATGGATTTTATAATATTATCATCATTTAAATACCAATTTTGATAAGTTTCTTCTAAAATAGAAATATCAAAATTTTTATCTATAAGGCTAGCATTATATTCATTTCTAAACCAAGGTATAAAATCTATATAAACCATAGAGGTTTTAATAAATTTAAAGTAACAATTTTTATTAATTTCTTTTAATTTGTTATATTATAAAGTGAAGAAAACCATTTTCTGAAATTTTTATATTTATCTTTGAAAAAATCTTCTATAGATTGTTCATAAATTTTTTTAATTTCTCTATGAAATATATAAATTTTATACCTTGGTTTAGAAATTATAATATAATCCTATTCTTAACACATCTAGATGTGTATAAGAACAATTCAGAATTTTAAGAATTATAAATTCCATGAATTAATTTTATTAGGTGATTAAAGAGTTCCTTCAAAATTTAATCTATTAGATCTGGATCTTCCTACAGAACGAGGAGTATTTTGAAAATTTTGAGAAAGAGAAGTTGGAATAGAAGAAGTAGATCTTCTTCGTCTGGTGAAGGCAATTTCAACATTTCCTTCATTGATATAAGAAACTGAAGTACTAACTTCAACAGGAGTAGGATTTGTCATTTTTTCAGAAGTCTAAGTTTCTGGAATATTAACTTCATCCCAGCTAATTAATTTAGGAATTTGTATATGTTCCTCATAGATCTAGTTAAATTTGTATCAATTAAAGGAGTTTTTCTATCATTTGTATTTATATTAATAGCACCAGGACTTATAGTATTCATTAATTTATAGCAAATTCTATAAGTAATATTTATATTTTCTGTATCACCAATTTCATATTAAAACCTTTGGTTTTAACATTTGGGGTTAAAACATCAAGCAAATTTTTATCACTTAAAGATACAGAAAAATTTGGATAACTACTAAAATAAATTGGACCATTACAATGGCTTGATTCAATTGATCCAATTAATGAATCTGAAAATTTATTATGTCTAGCATCACGAAGAGCAACACAGACAGTAGTATCAAGTCCTTGACGATTTATAAATATAATTATAATTTTGAATTTCTAAATCTTTTTCTTTTAATAATTTAATAGTTTCATCAACTCCTCTGATAGGAATAGTTTTTTCAACTGTTTTTATCATTAATTTTGATTTATAATCAAAAGCTCCAAATTTATAAACTGTTTCAGGTTTTAATTTTTGGGTAAATGCCAATTTTGTATAGTATTTTCTATATCTTCAAATTTAATCAATTCAGAATTTTTTGTAGATTTAGTAGATGAAGTAGAAGCTGAACCAAAAATACGAGAAAGCATGATGAGTAAACTTAAGGACTAATTATAATTGACTAAATTCATGTCTTAATAATAAATTCAATAAACTTATTGGTGATTAGAATAAAATTATTTTTATTCAAAAATAAAGATAATTGTTAAACTCGTCTGTCAATAACTTTAATGGCTTAAGACAAATGGGTCTTACGATAACAGCCTGGTAGTCTTTTATGCCAGTTACGACTTATTGACGAACCATTTAACAATAAAGTCGATATTAGGGAATAAAAATCATTTTACTTGACCATCCTTATTGTTTACTGATTTTATCATTAAGTCATGATTTAATACAATTATAATCAATCCTTCAAGAATTTAGTTACACATGGCTCTCTGATACCAACAACAACCAGGATAATTAAAAATTGAATTATAAGAAGCATAAAGAAAGAAACTTACAAATTTATTGAAGACCAAGCTTTAATTTACAAAAGAGGATGAAAAGATTATTATCGAAAGCAGGAAGTAGAAAGACTGAAATATTATAAGTGGAAAGAGAAGAGACAAGAAAGTTCTGAGTTCTAAAAACTCTGCCTTCCCTAACATTTGAAGGCTTCTATTTATAATAAAAGAAGTCAGACTTGAAATTTTTCTTTGGAGTCCGCACAGTGATTTGGATTTCAAATTTTTCTTTTGGAGTCCGCACAGTACTGCCTGACAGAAGTGGGGTCCCTTATTTTTTCTTCTTTTTTGATTTTTGGGAACTTTGAGATCCTGATTGAGAACTTATTTCATCATCTGAAAAAAGTTTTCTTGCAACATCTGTCTGAGATTTTGCTCTGGTAATAAGATTTTCCAGCTCTTGTGTCCTCTGTTCTATGATTTCATGAAATCCAATTTCTCCATTCAACAAAATGACTATTCTTCGATCAATTCCAAATAGCTCAATTCCAACTTGTACAGCTCAAATCGACCTAAAACTGCCATACGATTTGCTTCAAATCCTGCTAGTACTTCTTCTATTGGAATTCTTTTAGAAGAAGAAAAATCTTCTCCTAAACATATTGAAAAAGAGCCTTATAAACCAAATGGAACTAAAGGACATATTGCTTTCATTGAATTAAATGAAATAAATCAAAATATATTTCAATTTGTAAATAAATATTTTTCAAAAAATTATGGCTCTTTCTTTAGTATTCATTCAGAGAAATTATTTTAGCTATTCCTCTCCATACTTATGTGGACTTCCTTAATCTTACTAAAATTGTTGATATTAAAGATGGTGATATTGGATGGAGACCTACTATCCAAGATCATTATTTCACAATGTCTAAAATGTTTATTAAAATGGTCCCCTCTGCTGATGATTGGAGTACACATTCCTCTGATGTGTTCTCTTTCAGATCTTTTTTTAATAATTCAAATTACAATTTCAATTATTGGGATTGTATAAACTCATTCACCTATGTTCTATCCTTCTTTACAATACTGCTAATTTTAAACGTACTTGGTGGATCCGTATGGAACCTACAATTCTAAATAACAAAACTTTTCTTCCTATGTGGTTCTATAGATGGTTTCAATCATATGGAATTCCTGAAAATTTTCTTCCTTCTGATCTTCAAAAATTATTCAAAAAATTTAAAAAGGTTTTTGAGAGTGATTTCTCTGATCCTGACATTCCTGGAAGACAATTACTACACTTCCTAGCCAAATTCAGTATCCCGTGGCTTTTTTCATGGAAATTGGAAACTGGCATTGCTGCAGGATATTTTCTTCCTCAAATCAGAAGAATTCATGAGAACAAATGGTGGCCTAGATGTGAATATAATTGTTCTCAATTTGAACAATCATTACTAATGGAAGAAAAAAGGAAAGTGCTAAATCTCCAGGAACAGCAAAAAGAAAAGGAAAAAGAAGAGTCTATTTTCCAAAAAAGTAGGAAAAAGAAAGAAGAAAAAATTGATAGTCAAAAATTGGATTTACTGAAAAAATAAAGGATCAGATCATGCAAGAAGTCTCTAAACAAATAGATTCAATTCAAGGAAAATCTTCTAAGGGAAAAGAAAAAATAAATGAATGATCTAATCGTATTCGAAAGAGAACGGAGGCTACTATATTAGCTTAATAACTAAGGAAGAAGTGTAATCGTAAGATATTGAGAACTAAGAAAGTCGACTAATCGTAATATATTGTGATTGCAAAAGGAGATACAATCAAACAAGATTGAGAACTAATAAAGGAGAAGTAGTCGTATAAGATTTAAAAAGAACCAAGAGCAGGTCGTATTAATTAAAGATTTATAATTAAGAGATTATCTAATCGTATAAGAAAAAGAACTGAGAAATGAGGCCTATTAATTATGCCTGCACAATGATTAAGGAAGAAATTGTAATAGTACGATATTGAGAAGAAAGAAAGGGTCTAATCGTACTATATTATGACACATCTAAAGGAGATCTAATCGTACAGGACTGTGAACTAACAAAGTACGATCGAGTCATATCAGATTAAACAGGAGTTCTTATAAAAGTAAATCTCGTAACTCAATGTAAGAACTTAAAATACGATTTGATTTGGCCAAATTAAGAACCATGAGTGAAAACCATGCATAAAAGAATAAGAACTAAAATATAATATGATGGTTTTGAAGAAATAAGTGAGAAATGAGGCCAAGTATACGTGCTTAATCATAGTGGAAAGAGTTGTAATCGTACGATATTGAAAACTAAGAAAGGGGACAAATCGTACAAGATTAAATACTAATAACTGGGATCAAGTCGCATAAGATTAAGACACAAGAAAGGAGTTCTCAACAAAGTACATGTAGAAACATAATAAGTTCTAATAACTCATGATAACAACGTAAAATGTGATTTAATTATGCTAGATTAAGAACCAAGAATGAGTTCAAATTGAAAAAGACTTTGAACATAAGATTATCTAACCTTATTTCAAAAAGAACTGACAAATGAAGCCAATTACACCTTGTATCTCAATGACAAAGGAAGAAGTGATAATCATACAATACTGAGAACTAAAAAATGCGACTAATCGAGCTATATAATGAACAACAAAAGGAGACATAACATATGCAATTCAGAACAAAGAAAGGAGATTAGTCGTGTTAGATTATGAAATATGAGAGGAGATCCAATCATAGCACATTTCGAAAAGATATGAGATCAAATTTCACAAGGTAAGAACATAAATATGTTTTCATAAGAAGGGATTAAGAACCATTCGCGGGACCTATTCCTAGACGATTTAGAACTAATACATCATCTAATAGCATTTGCAAAAGAATAGAGAAATGAGGCAAATCAAACTTGCTTTACGAGTAAGGAAGAAGTTGCAATCGTTTGATATTGAGAAGAAAGAAAGGGTCTAATCGTACTATATTATGACACAACAAAGGAGATCTAATCGTAAAGGATTGTAAACTAACAAAGTAGATCGAGTCATATCAGATTAAACAGGAGTTCTTATAAAAGTAAATCTCTTGTAACTCAAGATAAGAACTTAAAATGCGATTTGATTTGGCCAAATTAAGAACCATGAGTGATAACTATGCATAAAAGAATAAGAACTAAAATATAATATGATGGTTTTGAAGAAATAAGTGAGAAATGAGGACTAGAATACGTGCTTAATCATAGTGGAAGGAGTTGTAATCGTACGATATTGAGAACTAAGAAAGGGGACAAATCGTACAAGATTAAATACAAATAACTGGGATCAAGTCGCATAAGATTAAGACACAAGAAAGGAGTTCTCAACAAAGTACATGTAGAAACATAATAAGTTGTAATAACTCATGATAAGAACGTAAAATGTGATTTAATTATGCTAGATTAAGAACCAAGAATGAGTTCAAATTGAAAAAACATTGAACAAAAGATTATCTAACCTTATTTGAAAAAGAACTAAGAAATGATGCCAATTACACCATGTATAATGACAAAGGAAGAAGTGATAATGGCACAATATTGAGAACTATGAAATTAGCGACTAATCGAACTATACATTGAACAACAAAAGGAGACATAACATATGCAATTCAGAACAAAGAAAGGAGTTTAGTCGTATAAGATTATGAAATATGAGAGGAGTTCCAATCATAGCACATTCGGAAATGATATGGATCAAATTTCACAAGGTAAGAACATAAATATGTTTTAATAAGAATGGATTAAGAACCATGCGCTGGACCTATTCCTTCAAGATTTAGAACTAATGCATCGTCTAATAGCATTTGCAAAAGAATAGAGAAATGAGGCCAATAAAACTTGCTTTACGAGTAAGGAAGAAGTTGCGATCGTTCGATATTGGGAGCCAAGAAATTGACTAACTGTTCTATGTTATGAATCGCAAAAGGAGAACACATGACAAAATATTACGGAAATAATTAAGAAACTAGAAAGGTGATCTAATCGACATACATGTTGAAAAGATAAGAATATCTAATAACGGATGATAAGCCCCTAATACGTGACTTCGTTAGACTTAGAATGAGAACCATGTGTCGACCTCTGCACAAAAGATTTAGATCAAATGAATGATCTAATCGCATTCGAAAGAGAACGGAGGCTACTATATTAGCTTAATAACTAAGGAAGAAGTGTAATCGTAAGATATTGAGAACTAAGAAAGTCGGCTAATCGTAATATATTGTGAGTCACAAAAGGAGATACAATCAAACAAGATTGAGAACCAATAAAGGAGAAGTAGTAGTATTAGATTTAAAAAGAACCAAGAGCAGGTCGTATTCATTAAAGATTTATAATTAAGAGATAATCTGTAATCGTATGAGAAAAAGAACTGAGAAATGAGGCCATTAATTATGCCTGCACAATGATTAAAGAAAAAATTGTAATAGCACGATATTGAGAAGAAAGAAAGGGTATAATCGTACTATATTATGACACAATAAAGGAGATCTAATCGTATAGGATTGAGAACCAACAAAGTAGATCGAGTCATATCAAATTAAGAAATAGAACAGGAGTTCTCTTAAATCTTATAAAAATAAATCTCGTAACTCAAGATAAGAACTTAAAATGCGATTTGATTTGGCCAAATTAAGAACCATGAGTGATAACTATGCATAAAAGAATAAGAACTAAAATATAATATGATGGTTTTGAAGAAATAAGTGAGAAATGAGGCCAAGTATACGTGCTTAATCACAGTGGAAGGAGTTGTAATCGTACGATATTGAGAACTAAGAAAGGGGACAAATCGTACAAGATTAAATGCTAATAACTGGGATCAAGTCGCATAAGATTAAGACAAAAGAAAGGAGTTCTCAACAAAGTACATGTAGAAACATAATAAGTTCTAATAACTCATGATAAGAACGTAAAATGTGATTTAATTATGCTAGATTAAGAACCAAGAATGAGTTCAAATTGAAAAAGACTTTGAACAAAAGATTATCTAACCTTATTTGAAAAAGAATTGGGAAATGATGCCAATTACACCATGTATAATGACAAAGGAAGAAGTGATAATGGTATGATACAATATTGAGAACTACGAAATGCGACTAATCGAGCTATACAATGAACAATAAAAGAAGACATAACATATGCAATTCAGAACAAAGAAAGGAGTTTGCTCGTGTAAGATTATGAAATATGAGAGGAGTTCCAATCATAGCACATTTGGAAAATTCACCAGGTAAGAACATAAATATGTTTTAATAAGAATGGATTAAGAACCATGCGCTGGACCTATTCCTTCAAGATTTAGAACTAATGCATCATCTAATAGTATTTGGAAAAGAATAGAGAAATGAGGCCAATAAAACTTGGTTTACGGGTAAGGAAGAAGTTGCGATCGTTCGTTATTGGGAGCCAAGAAATTGACTAACTGTTCTATGTTATGAATCGCAAAAGGAGAACACACGATAAAATATTAGGGAGATAATTAAGAAACTAGAAAGGTGATCTAATCGACATACATGTTGAAAAGATAAGAATATCTAATAACGGATGATAAGCCCCTAATACGTGACTTCGTTAGAGATAGACTCACTAGATTCAGAACCATGTGTGGGACCTGTGCACAATAGGTTTATATCAAATGGTTGATCTAATCGCATTCAAAAGAAAATGGAGACAACTATATTAGCTTAATAACTAAAGAAGAAGTGTAATCGTAAGATATTGAGAACTACGAAAGTCGACTAATCGTAATATATTGTGAGTCGCACAGGGAGATACAATCAACCAAGATTGAGAACTATTAAAGGAGAAGTAGTCGTAATAGTTAAAAAGAACCAAGAGCGGGTCATAATCATTAAAGATTTATAACTAATAAGATTATCTCTAATCGTATAAGAAAAAGAACTAAGAAATGAGGCCTATTAATTATGCCTGCACAATGATTAAGGAAGAAATTGTAATAGCACGATATTGAGAAGAAAGAAACGGTCTAATCGTACTATATTATGACACAATAAAGGAAATCTAATCGTATAGGATTCAGAACTAACAAAGTAGATCGAGTCATATCAGATTAAGAAATAGAACAGGAGTTTCTCTTATAAAAGTAAATCTCGTAACTCAAGAACTTAAAATGCCATTTGATTTGGCCAAAATAAGAACCATGAGTGATAACTATGCATAAAAGAATAAGAACTAAAATGTAATGTGATTGTTTTGAAGAAATAAGTGAGAAATGAGGCCAAGTATACGTGCTTAATCACAGTGGAAGGAGTTGTACTCGTACGATATTGAGGACTAAGAAAGGGGACAAATCGTACAAGATTAAATACAAATAACTGGGATCAAGTCGCATAAGATTAAGACACAAGAAAGGAGTTCTCAACAAAGTACATGTAGAAACATAATAAGTTCTAATAACTCATGATTAAAACGTGAAATGTGATTTAATTATGCTAGATTAAGAACCAAGAATGATTTCAAATTGAAAAAGACTTTGAACAAAAGATTATCTAACCTTATTTGAAAAAGAAACGGAGAAATGAAGCCAATTACACCATGTATAATGACAAAGGAGGCAGTGAAAATGGTACAATATTGAGAACTATGAAATGCGACTAATCGAGCTACACAATGAACAACAAAAGGAGACATAACATATGCAATTCAGAAAAAAGAAAGGAGTTTAGTCGTGTAAGATTATGAAATATGATAGGAGTACCAATCATAGCACATTTGGAAAAGATATGAGATCAAATTTCACAAGGTAAGAACATAAATATGTTTTAATAAGAATGGATAAAGAACCATGCGCTTGACCTATTCCTTGAAGATTTAGAACTAATACATCATCTAATTGCATTTGCAAAAAAGAATAGAGAAATGAGGCCAATAAAACTTGCTTTACGGGAAAGGAAGAAGTTGCGATCGTTCGATATTGGGAGCCAAGAAATTGACTAACTGTTCTATGTTATGAATCGCAAAAGGAGAACACAGGATAAAATATTAGGGAGATAATTAAGAAACTAGAAAGGTGATCTAATCGACATACATGTTGAAAAGTTAAGAATATCTAATAACGGATGATAAGCCCCTAATACGTGACTTAGCCAGACTAGATTGAGAACCATATGTGGGACCTCTGTACAAAAGATTTAGATCAAATGAATGATCTAATCGCATTCGAAAGAGAACGGTGGCTACTATATTAGCTTAATAACTTAGGAAGAAGTGTAATCGTAAGATATTGAGAACTAAGAAAGTCGACTAATCGTAATATATTGTGAGTCGCAAAAGGAGATACAATCAAACAAGATTGAGAACTAATAAAGGAGAAGTAGTCATATTAGATTTAAAAAGAACCTAGAGCGGGTCGTATTCATTAAAGATTTATAATTAAGAGATTATCTAATCGTATAAGAAAAAGAACTGAGAAATGAGGCCTATTAATTATGCCTGCACAATTTTTGAGGAAGAAATTGTAATAGCACGATATTGATAAGAAAGAAAGGGTCTAATCGTACTATATTATGACACAATAAAGGAGATCTAATCGTACAGGATTAAGAACTAACAAAGTAGATCGAGTCATATCAGATTAAGAAATAGAACAGAAATTCTTATTCAAGTAAATCTCGTAACTCAAGATAAGAACTTAAAATGCGATTTGATTTGGCCAAATTAAGAACCATGAGTGATAACTATGCATAAATGAATAAGAACTGAAATATAATATGATGTTTTTGAAGAAATAAGTGAGAAATGAGGCCAAGTATATGTGCTTAATCACAGTGGAAGGAGTTGTACTCGTACGATATTGAGAACTAAGAAAGGGGACAAATCGTACAAGATTAAATACTAATAACTGGGATCAAGTCGCATAGGATCGAGTCGCAACTTCTTCCTTACTCGTAAAGCGATTTTGATCGCCCTCATTTCTCTATTCTTTTGCAAATGCTATTAGATGATGTATTAGTTCTAAATCTTCATGGAATATACGATTAGGTAATCACTTAATTATAAATCATTAATGAATTCGACCCGCTCTTGGTTCTTTTTAAATCTAATACGACTACTTCTTTTTTATTAGTTCTCAATCTTGTTTGATTTAACTAAGTATCTCCTTTTGCGACTCACAATATATTACGATTAGTCGACTTTCTTAGTTCTCAATATCTTACGATTACACTTCTTCCTTAGTTATTAAGCTAATATAGTTGCCTCCGTTCTCTTTCGAATGCGATTAGATCATTCATTTGATCTAAATCTTTTGTGCACAGGTCCCACACATGGTTCTCAATCTAGTCTAACTAAGTCACGTATTAGGGGTTAAGATAACATCTAATCGTAATATAAATCGCAAATGAATTCGACCCGCTCTTGGTTCTTTTTAAATCTAATACGACTACTTCTTTTTTATTAGTTCTCAATCTTGTTTGATTGTATCTCCTTTTGCGACTCACAATATATTACGATTAGTCGACTTTCTTAGTTCTCAATATCTTACGATTACACTTCTTCCTTAGTTATTAAGCTAATACAGTTGCCTCCGTTCTCTTTCGAATGCGATTAGATCTTTCATTTGATCTAAATCTTTTGTGCACAGGTCCCGCACATGGTTCTCAATCTAGTCTAACCAAGTCACGTATTAAGGGCTTATCATCTGTTATTTGATATTCTTATCTTTTCAACCTGTATGTCGATTAGATCACCTTTCCAGTTTCTTAGTTATCTCCCTAATATTTTATGATGTGTTCTCCCTTTGCGATTTATAGCATAGAACGGATAGTCAATTTCTTGGCACTCAAAATAGAACGATCGCAACTTCTTCCTTACTCGTAAAGCAAGTTGGATCCGGCCTCATTTCTCAGTTCTTTTGCAAATGCTACATTGGATGATGTAGTAGTTCTAAATCTTCAAGGAATGGGTCCCGCGAGTGGTTCTTAATCCTTTCGTATGAAAACATATTGATGCTCTTTCCTTGTGAAATTTGATGTCATATCTTTTTGAAATGTGCTATGATTGGAACTCCTTCTGCGATTCAAAACTTAGAACAGTTAGTCAATTTCTTGGCTCTCAATATCGAACGATCGCAACTTCTTCCTTACTCGTAAAGCGATTTTGATCGCCCTCATTTCTATATTCTTTTGCAAATGCTATTAGATGATATATTAGTTCTAAATCTTCATGGAATATACGATTAGGTAATCTCTTAATTATAAATCATTAATGAATTAGACCCGCTCTTGGTTCTTTTTAAATCTAATACGACTACTTCTTTTTTATTAGTTCTCAATCTTGTTTGATTGTATCTCTTTTTGCGACTCACAATATATTACGATTAGTCGACTTTCTTTCACTTCTCAATATCTTACGATTACACTTCTTCCTTAGTTATTAAGCTAATACAGTTGCCTCCGTTCTCTTTCGAATGCGATTAGATCATTCATTTGATCTAAATCTTTTGTGCACAGGTCCCACACATGGTTCTCAATCTAGTCTAACCAAGTCACGTATTAAGGGCTTATCATCCGTTATTTGATATTCTTATCTTTTCAACCTGTATGTCATATTAGATCACCTTTCCAAATTCTTAGATTAAGTACCTAATATTTTATGATGTGTTCTCCATTTAAGATTTATAACATAGAACGGATAGTCAATTTCTTGGCACTCAAAATAGAACGATCGCAACTTCTTCCAGTACTCGTAAAGCATCGTTCTAATCGAGAGCATTAATCTGTCTCTTTTATGAATCTAAATGGAGATGATGATAAAATATTAGGGAGATAATTAAGAAACTAGAAGGGTGATCTAATTGACATACCTGTACGATTAGATCTCCTTTATTGTGTCATAATATAGTACGATTAGATCCCTATCCTGTCTCTTATACACATCTGAAGTTGCGATCGTTCGATAGGAAGTAGCCAAGTTAATTTCTTAACTATTCAGGAGTTAACGTATCGCAACTTCTTCCTTACTCGTAAAGCGATTTTGATCGGCCTCATTTGTCTATTCTTTTGCAAATGCTATTAGATGATGTATTAGTTCTAAATCTTCATGGAATATACGATTAGATAATGTGCACAATCGTAAATCATTAAAGATTTATAATTAAGGGTTCTATTTAAATTGTAATACGGGGGCTTTATTAGTTCTCAATCTTGTTTGATTGTATCTCCTTTTGATACTCACAATATATTACGATTAGTCGACTTTCTTAGTTCTCAATATCTTACGATTATACTTCTTCCTTAGTTATTAAGCTAATATAGTTGCCTCCGTTCTCTTTCGAATGCGATTAGATCATTCATTTGATCTAAATCTTTTGTGCACAGGTCCCACACATGGTTCTCAATCTAGTCTAACTAATTAGTCACGTATTAGGGGCTTATCATCCGTTATTAGATATTCTTATCTTTTCAATATGTATGTCGATTGGATCACATTTCTAGTTTCTTAATTATCTCCCTAACATTTTTTGATTTGTTCTCCTTTTGCGATTCATAGCTTAGAACAGTTAGTCAATTTCTTGGCTCTCAATATCGAACGATCGCAACTTCTTCCTTACTCGTAAAGCGAGTTTGATCGGCCTCATTTCTCTATTATTTTGCAAATGCTATTAGATGATGTATTAGTTCTAAATTTTCATGGAATATACGATTAGATAATCTCTTAATTATAAATCGTTAACGAATTCGACCCCCTCTTGGTTCTTTTTAAATCTAATACGACTACTTCTTTTTCATTAGTTCTCAATCTTGTTTGATTGTATCTCCTTTTGCGACTCACAATATATTACGATTAGTCGACTTTCTTAGTTCTCAATATCTTACGATTACACTTCTTCCTTAGTTATTAAGCTAATACAGTTGTCCTCCGTTCTCTTTCGAATGCGATTAGATCATTCATTTGATCTAAATCTTTTGTGCACAGGTCCCGCACATGGTTCTCAATCTAGTCTAACCAAGTCACGTATTAAGGGCTTATCATCCGTTATTTGATATTCTTATCTTTTCAACATGTATTTCGATAAGATCACCTTTCTAGTTTCTTGGTTATCTCCCTAATATTTTATGAAGTGTTCTCCATTTGCGATTCATAACATAGAACAGTTAGTCAATTTCTTGGCACTCAAAATAGAACGATCGCAACTTCTTCCTTACTCGTAAAGCAAGTTGGATCGGCCTCATTACTTAGTTCTTTTACAAATGCTATATTGGATGATGTAGTAGTTCTAAATCTTCAAGGAATGGGTCCGGCGAGTGGTTCTTAATCCTTTCGTATGAAAACATATTGATGCTCTTTCCTTGTGAAATTTGATGTCATATCTTTTTGAAATGTGCTATGATTGGAACTCCTTTTGCGATTCAAAACTATTATAGAACAGTTAGTCAATTTCTTGGCTCTCAATATCGAACGATCGCAACTACTTCCTTACTCATAAAGCGAGTTTGATCGGCCTCATTTCTCAATTCTTCTGCAAATGCTATTAGATGATGTATTAGTTCTAAATCTTCATGGAATATACGATTAGATAATCCCTTAATTATAAATCTTTAATAAATACGACCCGCTCTTGGTTCTTTTTAAATCTAACATGGCTACTTCTCCTTTATTAGTTCTCGATCCTTTTTGATTGTATCTCCTTTTGATACTCACAATATATTACGATTAGTCGACTTTCTTTCTTCTCAATATCTACGATTACACTTCTTCCTTAGTTATTAAGCTAATACAGTTGCCTCCGTTCTCTGTCGAATGCGATTAGATCATTCATTTGATCTAAATCTTTTGTACACAGGTCCCACACATGGTTCTCAATCTAGTCTAACCAAGTCACGTATTAAGGGGTTATCATCCGTTATTTGATATTCTTATCTTTGGTCAACATGTATTTCGATAAGATCACCTTTCTAGTTTCTTAGTTATCTCCCTAATATTTTATGATGTGTTCTCCATTTGCGATTCATAACATAGAACAGTTAGTCAATTTCTTGGCACTCAAAATAGAACGATCGCAACTTCTTCCTTACTCGTAAAGCAAGTTGGATCGGCCTCATTTCTCAGTTCTTTTGCAAATGCTACATTGGATGATGTAGTAGTTCTAAATCTTCAAGGAATGGGTCCCGCGAGTGGTTCTTAATCCTTTCGTATGAAAACATATTGATGCTCTTTCCTTGTGAAATTTGATGTCATATCTTTTTGAAATATGCTATGATTGGAACTCCTTTTGCGATTCAAAACTTAGAACAGTTAGTCAATTTCTTGGCTCTCAATATCGAACGATCGCAACTTCTTCCTTACTCGTAAAGCGAGTTTGATCGGCCTCATTTCTCAATTCTTTTGCAAATGCTATTAGATGATGTATTAGTTCTAAATCTTCATGAAGAATATACGATTAAATAATCCCTTAATTATAAATCTTTAATGAATACGACCCGCTCTTGGTTCTTTTTAAATCTAACATGGCTACTTCTCCTTTATTAGTTCTCGATCTTTTTTGATTGTATCTCCTTTTGATACTCACAATATATTACGATTAGTCGACTTTCTTAGTTCTCAATATCTTACGATTACACTTCTTCCTTAGTTATTAAGCTAATATAGTTGCCTCTGTTCTCTTTCGAATGCGATTAGATCATTCATTTGATCTAAATCTTTTGTGCACAGGTTCCACACATGGTTCTCAATCTAGCCTAACCAAGTCACGTATTAAGGGGTTATCATCCTTTATTTGATATTCTTATCTTTTCAACATGTATTTCGATAAGATCACCTTTCTAGTTTCTCAGTTATCTCCCTAATATTTTATGAAGTGTTCTCCATTTGCGATTCATAACATAGAACAGTTAGTCAATTTCTTGGCACTCAAAATAGAACGATCGCAACTTACGATCTTCCTTACTCGTAAAGCAAGTTGGATCGATCATTTCTCAGTTCTTTGCAAATGCCATATTGGATGATGTAGTAGTTCTAAATCTTCAAGAAATGGGTCCCGCGAGTGGTTCTTAATCCATTCGTATGAAAACATATTGATGCTCTTTCCTTATGAAATTTGATCTCATATCTTTTTGAAATGTGCTATGATTGGAACTCCTTTTGCGATTCATAACTTAGAACAGTTAGTCAATTTCTTGGCTCTCAATACCGAACGATCGCAACTTCTTCCTTACTCGTAAAGCGATTTTGATCGGCCTCATTTTTCTATTCTTTTGCAAATGCTATTAGATGATGTATTAGTTCTAAATCTTCATGGAATATACGATTAGATAATCTCTTAATTATAAATCATTAATGAATTCGACCCGCACTTGGTTCCTTTTAAATCTAATACGACTACTTCTTTTTTATTAGTTCTCAATCTTGTTTGATTGTATCTCTTTTTGCGACTCACTAACTAGATGAGTCGTATAATATATTACGATTAGTCGACTTTCTTTCTTCTCAATATCTACGATTACACTTCTTCCTTAGTTATTAAGCTAATACAGTTGCCTCCGTTCTCTGTCGAATGCGATTAGATCATTCATTTGATCTAAATCTTTTGTACACAGGTCCCACACATGGTTCTCAATCTAGTCTAACCAAGTCACGTATTAAGGGCTTATCATCCGTTATTTGATATTCTTATCTTTTCAACATGTATTTCGATAAGATCACCTTTCTAGTTTCTTAGTTATCTCCCTAATATTTTATGATGTGTTCTCCATTTGCGATTCATAACATAGAACAGTTAGTCAATTTCTTGGCACTCAAAATAGAACGATCGCAACTTCTTCCTTACTCGTAAAGCAAGTTGGATCGGCCTCATTTCTCAGTTCTTTTGCAAATGCTACATTGGATGATGTAGTAGTTCTAAATCTTCAAGGAATGGGTCCCGCGAGTGGTTCTTAATCCTTTCGTATGAAAACATAGAAGTCGAATTGATGCTCTTTCCTTGTGAAATTTGATGTCATATCTTTTTGAAATATGCTATGATTGGAACTCCTTTTGCGATTCAAAACTTAGAACAGTTAGTCAATTTCTTGGCTCTCAATATCGAACGATCGCAACTTCTTCCTTACTCGTAAAGTGAGTTTGATCGGCCTCATTTCTCAATTCTTTTGCAAATGCTATTAGATGATGTATTAGTTCTAAATCTTCATGGAATATACGATTAAATAATCCCTTAATTATAAATCTTTAATGAATACGACCCGCTCTTGGTTCTTTTTAAATCTAACATGGCTACTTCTCCTTTATTAGTTCTCGATCTTTTTTGATTGTATCTCCTTTTGATACTCACAATATATTACGATTAGTCGACTTTCTTAGTTCTCAATATCTTACGATTACACTTCTTCCTTAGTTATTAAGCTAATATAGTTGCCTCTGTTCTCTTTCGAATGCGATTAGATCATTCATTTGATCTAAATCTTTTGTGCACAGGTTCCACACATGGTTCTCAATCTAGCCTAACCAAGTCACGTATTAAGGGGTTATCATCCTTTATTTGATATTCTTATCTTTTCAACATGTATTTCGATAAGATCACCTTTCTAGTTTCTCAGTTATCTCCCTAATATTTTATGAAGTGTTCTCCATTTGCGATTCATAACATAGAACAGTTAGTCAATTTCTTGGCACTCAAAATAGAACGATCGCAACTTCTTCCTTACTCGTAAAGCAAGTTGGATCGGCCTCATTTCTCAGTTCTTTGCAAATGCCATATTGGATGATGTAGTAGTTCTAAATCTTCAAGAAATGGGTCCCGCGAGTGGTTCTTAATCCATTCGTATGAAAACATATTGATGCTCTTTCCTTATGAAATTTGATCTCATATCTTTTTGAAATGTGCTATGATTGGAACTCCTTTTGCGATTCATAACTTAGAACAGTTAGTCAATTTCTTGGCTCTCAATACCGAACGATCGCAACTTCTTCCTGATACTCGTAAAGCGATTTTGATCGGCCTCATTTTTCTATTCTTTTGCAAATGCTATTAGATGATGTATTAGTTCTAAATCTTCATGGAATATACGATTAGATAATCTCTTAATTATAAATCATTAATGAATTCGACCCGCACTTGGTTCCTTTTAAATCTAATACGACTACTTCTTTTTTATTAGATCTCAATCTTGTTTGATTGTATCTCTTTTTGCGACTCACAATATATTACGATTAGTCGACTTTCTTTCTTCTCAATATCTACGATTACACTTCTTCCTTAGTTATTAAGCTAATACAGTTGCCTCCGTTCTCTGTCGAATGCGATTAGATCATTCATTTGATCTAAATCTTTTGTACACAGGTCCCACACATGGTTCTCAATCTAGTCTAACCAAGTCACGTATTAAGGGCTTATCATCCGTTATTTGATATTCTTATCTTTTCAACATGTATTTTGATAAGATCACCTTTCTAGTTTCTTAGTTATCTCCCTAATATTGATTATGATGTGTTCTCCATTTGCGATTCATAACATAGAATAGTTAGTCAATTTCTTGGCACTCAAAATAGAACGATCGCAACTTCTTCCTTACTCGTAAAGCAAGTTGGATCGGCCTCATTTCTTAGTTCTTTTGCAAATGCTACATTGGATGATGTAGTAGTTCTAAATCTTCAAGGAATGGGTCCCGCGAGTGGTTCTTAATCCATTCGTATGAAAACATATTGATGCTCTTTCCTTGTGAAATTTGATGTCATATCTTTTTGAAATGTGCTATGATTGGAACTCCTTTTGCGATTCAAAACTTAGAACAGTTAGTCAATTTCTTGGCTCTCAATATCGAACGATCGCAACTTCTTCCTTACTCGTAAAGTGAGTTTGTTCGGCCTCATTTCTCAATTCTTTTGCAAATGCTATTAGATGATGTATTAGTTCTAAATCTTCATGGAATATACGATTAGATAATCCCTTAATTATAAATCTTTAATGAATACGACCCGCAATACTTGGTTATTTTTAAATCTAATACGACTACTTCTTTTTTATTAGTTCTCAATCTTGTTTGATTGTATCTCTTTTTGCGACTCACAATATATTACGATTAGTCGACTTTCTTAGTTCTCAATATCTTACGATTACACTTCTTCTTAGTTATTAAACTAATATAGTTGCCTCCGTTCTCTTTCGAATGCGATTAGATCATTCATTTGATCTAAATCTTTTGTGCACAGGTCCCACACATGGTTCCCAATCTAGTCTAACTAAGTCACGTAAGTGACTTATCATCCATTATTAGATATTCTTAAGATTTCAACATGTATGTCGATTAGATAACCTTTCTTGTTTCTTAATTATCTCCCAAATATTTTATGATGTGTTCTCCTTTTGCGATTGTTAACTTACAACAGTTACTCAATTTCTTGGCAGTTAATATTGAACGATCGCAACTTCTTCCTTACTCGTAAAGCAAGTTTTATCGGCCTCAATTCTTTATTCTTTTGCAAATGAACTATTAGAATATGTATTAGTTCTAAATCTTCATGGAATATACGATTAGGTAATCTCTTAATTATAAATCATTAATGAATTAGACCCGCTCTTGGTTCTTTTTAAATCTAATACGACTACTTCTTTTTTATTAGTTCTCAATCTTGTTTGATTGTATCTCTTTTTGCGACTCACAATATATTACGATTAGTCGACTTTCTTTCTTCTCAATATCTACGATTACACTTCTTCCTTAGTTATTAAGCTAATACAGTTGCCTCCGTTCTCTTTCGATTGCGATTAGATCATCATTTGATCTAAATCTTTTGTACACAGGTCCCACACATGGTTCTCAATCTAGTCTAACCAAGTCACGTATTAAGGGCTTATCATCCGTTATTTGATATTCTTATCTTTTCAACATGTATTTCGATAAGATCACCTTTCTAGTTTCTTAGTTATCTCCCTAATATTTTATGATGTGTTCTCCATTTGCGATTCATAACATAGAACAGTAAGTCAAATATTTCTTGGCACTCAAAATAGAACGATCGCAACTTCTTCCTTTCTCATAAAGCAAGTTGGATCGGCCTCATTTCTCAGTTCTTTTGCAATTGCTACATTGGATGACGTAGTAGTTCTAAATCTTCAAGGAATGGGTCCCGCGAGTGGTTCTTAATCCATTCGTATGAAAACATATTGATGCTCTTTCCTTGTGAAATTTGATGTCATATCTTTTTGAAATGTGCTATGATTGGAACTTCTTTTGCTATTCAAAACTTAGAACAGTTAGTCAAATTCTTGGCTCTCAATATCGAACGATCGTAACTTCTTCCTTACTCGTAAAGCAAGTTTGATCGGCCTCATTTCTCAATTCTTTTGCAAATGCTATTAGATGATGTATTAGTTCTAAATCTTCATGGAATATACGATTAGATAATCTCTTAATTATAAATCATTAACGAATTCAACCCGCTCTTGGTTCTTTTTAAATCTAATACGACTACTTCTTTTTTATTAGTTCTCACTTATCTTGTTTGATTGTATCTCTTTTTGCGACTCACAATATATTACGATTAGTCGACTTTCTTTGTTCTCAATATCTTACGATTACACTTCTTCCTTAGTTATTAAGCTAATACAGTTGCCTCCGTTCTCTTTCGAAAGCGATTGGATCATTCATTTGATCTAAATCTTTTGTGCACAGGTCCCACACATGGTTCTCAATCTAGTCTAACCAAGTCACGTATTAAGGGCTTATCATCCGTTATTTGATATTCTTATCTTTTCAACCTGTATGTCGATTAGATCACCTTTCCAGTTTCTTAGTTATCTCCCGAATATTTTATGATGTGTTCTCCATTTGCGATTCATAACATAGAACAGATAGTAAATTTCTTGGCACTCAAAATAGAACGATCGCAACTTCTTCCTTACTCGTAAAGCAAGTTTGATCGGCCTCATTTCTCAGCTCTTTGCAAATGCCATATTGGATGATGTAGTAGTTCTAAATCTTCAAGAAATGGGTCCCGCTCCAATATGAGTGGTTCTTAATCCATTCGTATGAAAACACATTGATGTTCTTTCCTTATGAAATTTGATCTCATATCTTTTCGAAATGTGCTATGATTGGAACTCCTTTTGCGATTCATAACTTAGAACAGTTAGTCAATATCTTGGCTCTCAATATCGAACGATCGCAACTTCTTCCTTACTCGTAAAGTGATTTTGATCGCCGTCATTTCTCTATTCTTTTGCAAATGCTATTAGATGACGTATTAGTTCTAAATCTTCATGGAATATACGATTAGATAATCTCTTAATTATAAATCATTAACGAATTCGACCCGCTCTTGGTTCTTTTTAAATCTAATACGACTACTTCTTTTTTTTAGTTCTCAATCTTGTTTGATTGTATCTCTTTTTGCGACTCACAATATATTACGATTAGTCGACTTTCTTAGTTCTCAATATCTTACGATTACACTTCTTCCTTAGTTATTAAGCTAATACAGTTGCCTCCGTTCTCTTTCGAATGCGATTAGATCATTCATTTGATCTAAATCTTTTGTGCACAGGTTCCACACATGGTTCTCAATCTAGCCTAACCAAGTCACGTATTAAGGGGTTATCATCCGTTATTTGATATTCTTATCTTTTCAACATGTATTTCGATAAGATCTCCTTTCTAGTTTCTTAGTTATCTCCCTAATATTTTATGATGTCTTCTCCATTTGCGATTCATAACATAGAACAGTTAGTCAATTTCTTGGCACTCAAAATAGAACGATCGCAACTTCTTCCTTACTCGTAAAGCAAGTTGGATCGGCCTCATTTCTCAGTTCTTTACAAATGCCATATTGGATGATGTAGTAGTTCTAACTCTTCAAGAGATGGGAACCGCGAGTGGTTCTTAATCCATTCGTATGAAAACATATTGATGCTCTTTCCTTGTGAAATTTGATCTCATATCTTTTTGAAATGTGCTATGATTGGAACTCCTTTTGCGATTCATAACTTAGAACAGTTAGTCAATTTCTTGGCTCTCGGAATATCGAACGATCGCAACTTCTTCCTTACTCGTAAAGCGATTTTGATCGGCCTCATTTTTCTATTCTTTTGTAAATGCTATTAGATGATGTATTAGTTCTAAATTTTCATGGAATATACGATTAGATAATCTCTTAATTATAAATCATTAATGAATTCGACCCGCACTTGGTTCTTTTTAAATCTAATACGACTACTTCTTTTTTATTAGTTCTCAATCTTGTTTGATTGTATCTCTTTTTGCGACTCACAATATATTACGATTAGTCGACTTTCTTTGTTCTCAATATATTACGATTACACTTCTTCCTTAGTTATTAAGCTAATACAGTTGCCTCCGTTCTCTTTCGAAAGCGATTAGATCATTCATTTTATCTAAATCTTTTGTGCACATGTCCCACACATGGTTCTCAATCTAGTCTAACCAAGTCACGTATTAAGGGCTTATCATCCGTTATTTGATATTCTTATCTTTTCAACCTGTATGTCAATTAGATCACCTGTAATTGAAATTATTCCAGTTTCTTAGTTATCTCCCTAATATTTTATGATGTGTTCTCCATTTGCGATTTATAACATAGAACGGATAGTCAATTTCTGGGCACTCAAAATAGAACGACTGCAACTTCTTCCTTACTCGTAAAGCAAGTTTGATCGGCCTCATTTCTCAGTTCTTTTGCAAATGCTATATTGGATGATGTCGTAGTTCTAAATCTTCAAGGAATGGGTCCCGCGAGTGGTTCTTAATCCATTCGTATAAAAACATATTGATGTTCTTTCCTTATGAAATTTGATCTCATATCTTTTCGAAATGTGTTATGATTGGAACTCCTTTTGCGATACATAACTTAGAATAGTTAGTGAATTTCTTGGCTCTCAATATCGAACGATCGCAACTTCTTCCTTACTCGTAAAGCGATTTTGATCGCCCTCATTTCTCTATTCTTTTGCAAATGCTATTAGATGATGTATTAGTTCTAAATCTTCATGGAATATACGATTAGGTAATCTCTTAATCCTCATATAAATCATTAATGAATTCGACCCGCACTTGGTTCTTTTTAAATCTAATACGACTACTTCTTTTTTATTAGTTCTCAATCTTGTTTGATTGTATCTCTTTTTGCGACTGACAATATATTAAGATTAGTCGACTTTCTTTGTTCTCAATATCTTACGATTACACTTCTTCCTTAGTTATTAAGCTAATACAGTTGCCTCCGTTCTCTTTCGAATGCGATTAGATCATTCATTTGATCTAAATCTTTTGTGCACAGGTCCCACACATGGTTCTCAATCTTGTCTAACCAAGTCACGTATTAAGGGCTTATTATCCGTTTTTTGATATTCTTATCTTTTCAATATGTATTTCGATAAGATCACCTTTCTAGTTTCTTAGTTATCTCCCTAATATTTTATGATGTCTTCTCCATTTGCGATTCATAACATAGAACAGTTAGTCAATTTCTTGGCACTCAAAATAGAACGATCGCAACTTCTTACTTACTCGTAAAGCAAGGTTGATCGGCCTAAGTCATTTCTCAGTTCTTTTGCAAATGATATATTGGATGATGTAGTAGTTCTAAATCTTCAAGGATTGGGTCCCGCGAGTGGTTCTTAATCCATTCGTATGAAAACATATTGATGCTCTTTCCTTATGAAATTTGATCTCATATCTTTTTGAAATGTGCTATGATTGGAACTCCTTTTGCGATTCATAACTTAGAATAGTTAGTCAATTTCTTGGCTCTCAATATCGAACGATCGCAACTTCTTCCGTACTCGTAAAGCGATTTTGATCAGGCTCATTTTTCTATTCTTTTGCAAATGCAGTTAGATGATGTATTAGTTCTAAATCTTAATGGAATATACGATTAGATAATCTCTTAATTATAAATCATTAATGAATTCGACCCGCACTTGGTTCTTTTTAAATCTAATACGACTACTTCTTTTTTATTAGTTCTCAATCTTGTTTGATTGTATCTCCTTTTGCGACTCACAATATATTACGATTTGTCGACTTTCTTTGTTCTCAAAATATAATATCTTACGATTACACTTCTTCCTTTGTTATTAAGCTAATACAGTTGCCTCCGTTCTCTTTTGAATGCGATTAGATCTTTCATTTGATCTAAATCTTTTGTGCACAGGTCCCACACATGGTTCTCAATCTAGTCTAACTAAGTCATGTATTAGGGGCTTATCATCCGTTATTAGATATTCTTACCTTTTCAACGTGTATGTCGAGTAGATCGCATTTCCAGTTTCTTAATTATCTCTCTAATATTTTATGATGTGTTTTCCTTTTCCGATTCGTAACTTAGAACTGTTAGTCAATTTCTTTGCTCTCAATATCGAACGATCGCAACTTCTTCCTTACTCGTAAAGCGAGTTTGATCGGCCTCATTTCTCTATTCATTTGCAAATGCTATTAGATGATGCATTAGTTCTAAATCTTCATGGAATATACGACTAGATAATCTCTTAATTATAAATCATTAATGAATTCGACCCGGTCTTGGTTCTTTTTAAATCTAATCGACTCACTTTTTTTTTTTTCTCAATCTTTTTTGATTGTATCTCCTTTTACGACTCACAATATATTACCATTATTCGACTTTCTTAGTTCTCAATATCTTACAATTACACTTCTTCCTTAGTTATTAAGCTAATATAGTTGCCTGAATGTTCTGTTTGTTCACTTGAAGATTTAGATCTACGATGTGTTCTAATATATATTAGTGTAGTTATACACATGGTTCTCAATCTAGTCTAACTAAGTCAGAATTAATGGATTATTATCCATTATTAGATATTCTTATCTTTTCAACATGTATGTCGATTAGATCACCTTTCAAGTTTCTTAATTATCTCCCAAATATTTTACGATGTGTTCTCCTGTTACGATTCATAACTTAGAACAGTTAGTCAATTTCTTGGCTCTTAATATCGAACGATCGCAACTTCTTTCTTACTCGTAAAACGAGTTTGATCGGCCTCGTTTCTCTATTCTTTTGCAAATGCTATTAGATGATGTATTAGTTCTAAATCTTCATGGAATAATTATACGATTAGATAATCTCTTAATTATAAATCATTAATGAATTCGACCCGCACTTGGTTCTTTTTATATCTAATACGACTACTTCTTTTTTATTTGTTCTCAATCTTGTTTAATTGTATCTCCTTTTGCCACTCACAATATATTACGATTAGTCGACTTTCTTTGTTCTCAATATCTTACGACAACACTTCTTCCTTAGTTATTAAGCTAATATAGTTGCCTCTCTTCTCTTTCGAATGCGATTAGATAATTCATTTGTTCTAAAACTTTTGTGCACAGGTCCCACACATGGTTCTATATCTAGTCAAACTAATTCACGTATTAGGGGCTTATCATCCATTATTAGATATTCTTATCTTTTCAACATGTATGTCCATTAGATCACCTTTCTAGTTTCTTAATTATCTCCCCAATATTTTATCATGTGTTCTCCTTTTGCAATTCATAACTTAGAACAGTTATTCAATTTCTTGGCACTCAATATCGAACGATCGCAACATCTTCTTCCTTACTCGTAAAGCAAGTTTGATCGGCCTCATTGCTCTCTTCTTTTGCAAATGCTATTAGATGATGTATTAGTTTTAAATCTTCAAGGAATATACGAATAGATAATCTCGTAATTATAAATCTTTAATGAATACGACCCGCTCTTGGTTCTTTTTAAATCTAATTCGACCACTTCTCCTTTATTAGTTCTCGATCTTGTTTGATTGTATCTCCTTTTGCGACTCACAATATATTACGATTAGTCAACTTTCTTATTTCTCAATATCTTACGATTACACTTATTCCTTAGTTATTAGGCTAATATAGTTGCCTCCGTTCTCTTTCGAATGCGATTTGATCATTCATTTGATCTAAATCTTTTGTGCACAGGTCCCACACATGGTTCTCAGTCTAGTCTAACTGTGTCGCGTATTAGGGGCTTATCATCCCTTATTAGATATTCTTATATTTTCAACATGTATGTCAATTAGATCACCTTTCTAATTTCTTAATTATATCTCCCTAATATTTTATGATGTGTTCTGCTTTTGCGATTCATAACTTAGAACAGTTAGTCAATTTCGTGGCTCTCAATATCAAACGATCGCAACTTCTTCCTTACTCGTAAAGGAAGTATGATCGGCCTCATTTCTCTATTCTTTTGCAAATGCTATTAGATGATGTATTAGTTCTAAATCTTCAGGGAACAGGTCCCGCGAGTGGTTCTTAATCCATTCTTATGAAAACATATTTATGTTCTTACCTTGTGAAATTTGATCTCATATCTTTTCGAAATGTGCTATGATTGGAACTCCTCTCATATTTCATAATCTAACACGACTAATCTCCTTTCTTTGTTCTGAATAGCATATGTTATGTCTCCTTTTGTTGTTCATTGTATAGCTCGATTATTTGCATTTCTTAGTTCTCAGTACTGTACGATTATCACTTCTTCCTTTGTCATTATACAAAGGTGTAATTGGCTTCATTTCTCAGTACTTTTTCAAATAAGGTAAGATAATAAGACATCTTTTGTTCAAAGTCTATTTCACTTTGAACTCATTCTTGGTTCTTAATCTAGCATAATTAAATCACATTTTACGTTGTTATCATGAGTTATTATAACTTATTATGTTTCTACATGTACTTTGTTGAGAACTCCTTTCTTGTGTCTTAATCTTATGCGACTTGATCCCAGTTATTAGTATTTAATCTTGTACGATTTGTCCCCTTTCTTAGTTCTCAATATCGTACGATTACAACTCCTTCCACTGTGATTAAGCACGTATACTTGGCCTCATTTCTCACTTATTTCTTCAAAACCATCATATTATATTTTAGTTCTTATTCTTTTACGCATAGTTATCACTCATGGTTCTTCATTTGGCCAAATCAAATCGTATTTTAAGTTCTTATCTTGAGTTATGAGATTTAATTTTATAAGAACCCCTGTTCTATTTCTTAATCCGATATGACTCGATCTACTTTGTTAGTTCTTAATCCTATACGATTAGATCACCTTTATTGTGTAGATAAAGACACAATGTAGTACGATTAGACCCCTTCTTTCTTCGCAATATCGTACTATTACAATGTCTTCCTTAATCAGTGTGCAGGCATAATTAATAGGCCTCATTTCTAAGTTCTTTTTCTTATACGATTATATAATCTCTTAATTATAAATCTTTAATAAATACGACCCGCTCTTGGTTCTTTTTAAATCTAATATGACCACTTCTCCTTTATTAGTTTCTCAATCTTGTTTGATTGTATCTTCTTTTGCGACACAATATATTACGATTAGTCGACTTCCTTAGTTCTCAATATCTTACGATTACACTTCTTCGTTAGTTATTAAGCTAATATAGTTGCCCCCGTTCTCTTCGAATGCGATTAGATCATTCATTTGATCTAAATCTTTTGTGCACAGGTCCCACACATGGTTCTCATTCTAGTCTAACTAAGTAACGCAATAGGGGCTTATCATCCGTTATTAGATATTCTTATCTTTTCAACATGTATGTCGATTAGATCACATTTCTGAAGNAGTTTCTTATTAACCTCCCTAATATTTTATGATGTGTTCTCCTTTTGCGATTCATAACTTAGAACAGTTAGTCAATTTCTTGGCACTCAATATCGAACGACCGCAACTTCTTCCTTACTCGTAAAGCAAGTTTGATCGGCCTGATTTCTCTATTCTTTTGCAAATGCTATTAGAAGGTGTATTAGTTCTAAATCTTCAAGGAATAGGTCCTGCGAGTGGTTCTTAATCCATTCTTATGAAAACATATTTAAGTTCTTACCTTGTGAAATTTGATCTCATATCTTTTCGAAATGTGCTATGACTGGAACTCCTCTCACATTTCATAATCTAACACGACTAATCTCCTTTCTTTGTTCTGAATTGCATATGTTATATCTCCTTTTGTTGTTCATTGTATAGCTAGATTAGTCGCATTTCTTAGTTCTCAGTATTGTTCGATTATCACTTCTTCCTTTGTCATTATACAAGGTGTAATTGGCTTCATTTCTCAGTTCTTTTTCAACATAAGGTAAGATAATATTTTGTTCAAAGTCTTTTTCAATGTGAACTCATTCTTGGTTCTTAATCTAGCATAATTAAATCACATTTTACGTTCTTATCATGAGTTATTAGAACTTATTATGTTTCTACATGTACATTGTTGAGAACTCATTTCTTGTGTCTTAATCTTATGCGACTTGATCCCAGTTATTAGTATTTAATCTTGTATGATTTGTCCCCTTTCTTAGTTCTCAATATCGTACGAATACAACTCCTTCCACTGTGATTAAGCACGTATACTTGGCCTCATTTCTCACCTATTTCTTCAAAACCGGCATATTATATTTTAGTTCTTATTCTTTTATACACTATCTTGAGTTACGAGATTTACTTTTATAAGAACTCCTGTTCTATTTTTCTTAATCTGACATGACTCGATCTACTTTGTTAGTTCTTGATCCTGTACGATTAGATCTCCTTTATTGTGTCATAATATACTACGATTAGACCCTTTCTTTCTTCTCAGACGATATCGTACTATTGCAATTTCTTCCTTAATCATTGTGCAGGCATAAATAATAGGCCTCATTTCTCAGTTCTTTTTCTTATACGATTAGATAATCTCTTAATTATAAATCTTTAATGAATACGACCCGCTCTAGGTTCTTTTTAAATCTAATACGACTACTTCTCCTTTATTAGTTCTCAATCTTGTTTGATTGTATCTCCTTTTGCGACTAACAATATGTTACGATTAGTCGACTTTCATAATTCCCAATATCTTACAATTACACTTCTTCCTTAGTTGTTAAGCTAATATAGTTGTCTCCTTTTTTTTCGAATACGATTAGATCATTCATTTGATCTAAATCTTTTGTGCACAGGTCCCACACATGGTTCTCAATCTAGTCTAACTAAGTCACGTATTAGGGGCTTATCATCCGTTATTTGATATTCTTATCTTTTCAACATGTATGTCGATTAGATCACATTTCTAGTTTCTTATTTATCTCCCTAATATTTTATGATGTAATACTTCTCCTTTTGCGATTCATAACTTAGAACAGTTTGTCAATTTCTTGGCTCTCAATATGGAACGATCGCAACTTCTTCCTTACTCGTAAAGCGAGTTTGATCGGCCTCATTTCTCTATTCTTTTACAAATTCTATTAGATGATGTATTAGTTCTAAATCTTCATGGAATATACGATTAGATAATCTCTTAATTATAAATCATTAATGAATTCGACCCGCTCTTGGTTCTTTTGAAATCTAGTACGAGTACTTCTTTTTTATTAGTTCTCAATCTTGTTTGATTGTATCTCCTTTTTCGACTCACAATATATTACGATTAGTCCACTTTCTTAGTTCTCAATACCTTACGATTACACTTATTCCTTAGTTATTAAGCTAATATAGTTGCCTAGTTCTCTTTCGAATGCGATTAGATCATTCATTTGATCTAAATCTTTTGTGCACAGGTCCCACACATGGTTCTCAATCTATTCTAACTATGTCACGTATTAGGGGCTTATCAGTCCGTTGTTAGATATTCTAATCTTTTCAACACGTATGTCGATTAGATCACCTTTCTAGTTTCTTAATTATCCCCCTAATATTTGATCATGTGTTCTCCTTTTGCGATTCATAACTTAGAACTGTTTGTCAATGTCTTGGCTCCCAATATCGAACGACCGCAACTTCTTCCTTACTCGTAAATCAAGTTTGATCAGCCTCATTTTTCTATTCTTTTGCAAATGCTGTTAGATGATGTATTAGTTCTAAATCTTCAAGGAATAGGTCCCGCGAGGGGTTCTTAATCCGTTCTTATGAAAACATATTTCTGTTCTTACCTTGTGAAATTTGATGTCATATCTTTTCGAAATGTGCTATGATTGGAACTCCTCTGATATTTCATAATCTAAAACGACTAATTTCCTTTCTTTGTTCTGAATTGCATATGTTATGTCTTCTTTTGTTGTTCATTGTATATCTGGGATTAGTCGCATTTCTTAGTTCTGAGTATTGTACTATTATCACACTTCTTCCTTGGTCATTATACAAGGTGTAATTGGCTTCATTTCTCAGTTCTTTTTCAAATAAGGTAAGATAATCTTTTGTTCAAAGTCTTTTTCAATTTGAACTCATTCTTGGTTCTTAATCTAGCATAATTAAATCACATTTTACGTTCTTATCATGAGTTATTAGAACTTATTATGTTTCTTCATGTACTTTGTTGAGAACTCCTTTCTTGTGTCTTAATCTTATGCGACTTGATCCCAGTTATTAGTATTTAATCTTGTATGATTTGTCCCCTTTCTTCGTTCTCAATATCGTACGAGTACAACTCCTTCCACTGTGATAAAGCACGTACACTTGGCCTCATTTCTCACTTATTTCTTCAAAACCATCATATTATATTTTAGTTCTTATTCTTTTATGCATAGTTATCACTCATGGTTCTTAATTTGGCCGAATAAAATCACATTTTAGGTACTTATCTTGAGTTACGTGATTTAATTTTATAAGAACACCTGTTCTATGTCTTTCTTAATCTGATATGACTCGTTCTACTTTGTTAGTTCTTAATCCTGTACGATTAGGTCTCCTTTATTGTGTCATAATGTAGTACGATTAGACCCTTTCTTTCTTCTCAATATCATACTATTACAATGTCTTCCTTAATCACCGTGCAGGCATAGTTAATAGGCCTCATTTCTCAGTTCTTTTTCTTATACGATTAGATAATCTCTTAATTATAAATCTTTAATGAATACGACCCACTCTTGGTTCTTTTTAAATCTAATACGACTAGTTCCCCTTTATTTGTTCTCAATCTTGTTTGATTGTATCTCCTTTTGCGACACTATATATTACGATTAGTCGATTTTCTTAGTTCTCAAGATCCTACGATTACATTTATTCCTTAGTTATTAAGCTAATAGAGTTGCCTCCGTTCTCTTTCGAATGCAATTAGATCATTCATTTGATCTAAATCTTTTGTGCACAGTTCACACACCTGGTTCTCAATCTAATCTAACTAAGTCATCCGTATTATGGGCTTATCATCCGTTATTAGATATTCTTATCTTTTCAACACGTATGTCTATTAGATCACCTTTCTAGTTTCTTAATTATCTCCCTAATATTTTATCATGTGTTCTCCTTTTGCGATTCATAACTTAGAACTGTTAGTCAATTTCTTGGCTCCCAATATCGAACGACCGCAACTTCTTCCTTACTTGTAAATCAAGTTTGATTTGCCTCATTTTTCTATTTTTTTGGAAATGCTATTAGATGATGTATTAGTTCTAAATCTTCAAGGAATAGGTCCCGCTAGGGTTTCTTAATCCGTTCTTATGAAAACATATTTGTGTTCTTAAATCTTCAAGGAATAGGTCCCGCTAGGGTTTCTTAATCCGTTCTTATGAAAACATATTTGTGTTCTTACCTTGTGAAATTTGATCTCATATCTTTTCGAAATGTGCTATGATTGGAACTCCTCTCATATTTCATAATCTAAAACGACTAATCTCCTTTCTTTGTTCTGAATTATGTGCATTCATTATGTCTCCTTTTGTTGTTCATTGTATAGCTGGTGGATTAGTCACATTTCTTAGTTCTCAGTAGTGTACGATTATCACTTCTTCCTTGGTCACTATACAAGGTGTAATTGGCTTCATTTCTCAGTTCTTTTTCAAATAAGGTAAGATAATCTTTTGTTCAAAGTCTTTTTCAATTTTAACTCATTCTTGGTTCTTAATTTAGCATAATTAAACCACATTTTACGTTCTTATCATGAGTTATTAGAAGTTTTTATGTTTCTACATGTACTTGGTTGAGAACTCCTTTCTTGTGTCTTAATCTTATGCGACTTGATCCCAGTTATTAATATTCAATCTTGTACGATTAGTCCCCTTCCTTAGTTCTCAATATCGTACGAGTACAACTCCTTCCACTGTGATTAAGCACATATACTTGGCCTCATTACTCACTTATTTCTTCTAAACCATCATATTATATTTTAGTTATTATTCTTTTATGCATAGTTATCACTCATAGACAGGTTCTTCATTTGGCCAAATCAAATCGCATTTTAAGTACTAATCTTGAGTTACGAGATTTAATTTTATAAGAACTGCTGTTCTATTACTTAATCTGATATGACTCGATCTACTTTGTTAGTTCTTAATCCTGTACGATTAGATCTCCTTTATTGTGTCCTAATATAGTACGATTAGACCCTTTCTTTCTTCTCAATATCGTACTATTACAATGTCTTCCTTAATTATTGTTTAGGCATAATTAATAGGCCTCATTTCTCAGTTCTTTTTCTTATACGATTAGATAATCTCTTAATTATAAATCTTTATTGAAAACGACCCGTTCTTGGTTCTTTTGAAATCGAATACGACTACTTCTCCTTTATTAGTTCTCCATCTTGTTTGATTGTATCTCCTTTTGCGACACAATATATTACGATTAGTCGACTTCCTTAGTTCTCAATATCTTACGATTACACTTATTCCTTAGTTATTAAGCTAATATAGTTGCCTCCGTTCTCTTTATCGAATGCAATTAGATCATTCATTTGATCTAAATCTTTTGTGCATAGGTCCCACACATGGTTCTCAATCTAGTCTGACTAAGTCACGTATTAGGGGATTATCATCCGTTATTAGATATTCTTATCTTTTCAACACTTATGTCGATTAGATCACCTTTCTAGTTTCTTAATTAACCCCCTAATATTTTATCATGTGTTCTCCTTTTGCGATTCATAACTTAGAACAGTTAGTCAATTTCTTGGCTCTCTATATCGAACGACCGCAACTTCTTCCTTACTCATAAATCAAGTTTGATCGGCCTCATTTCTCTATTCTTTTGAAAATGCTATTAGATGATGTATTAGTTCTAAATCTTCAAGGAACAGGTCCCGCGAGTGGTTCTTAATCCGTTCTTATGAAAACATATTTGTGTTCTTACCTTGTGAAATTTGATCTCATATCTTTTCGAAATGTGCTATGATTGGAACTCCTCTCATATTTCATAATCTAACACGACTAATCTCCTCTTCTTTGTTCTGAATTGCATATGTGATTTCTCATTTTGTTGTTCATTGTATAGCTGGTGGATTAGTCACATTTCTTAGTTCTCAGTAGTGTACGATTATCACTTCTTCCTTGGTCACTATACAAGGTGTAATTGGCTTCATTTCTCAGTTCTTTTTCAAATAAGGTAAGATAATCTTTTGTTCAAAGTCTTTTTCAATTTTAACTCATTCTTGGTTCTTAATTTAGCATAATTAAACCACATTTTACGTTCTTATCATGAGTTATTAGAAGTTTTTATGTTTCTACATGTACTTGGTTGAGAACTCCTTTCTTGTGTCTTAATCTTATGCGACTTGATCCCAGTTATTAATATTCAATCTTGTACGATTAGTCCCCTTCCTTAGTTCTCAATATCGTACGAGTACAACTCCTTCCACTGTGATTAAGCACATATACTTGGCCTCATTACTCACTTATTTCTTCTAAACCATCATATTATATTTTAGTTATTATTCTTTTATTAAGTACTGCATAGTTATCACTCATGGTTCTTCATTTGGCCAAATCAAATCGCATTTTAAGTACTAATCTTGAGTTACGAGATTTAATTTTATAAGAACTGCTGTTCTATTACTTAATCTGATATGACTCGATCTACTTTGTTAGTTCTTAATCCTTGATAACTGGGAACAAAGGATATGTAATCGTAGAACCTGTCTAATATACACATCTAGATGTTATAAGAGACAAAAATCGTAACTTACAAGTAGGATTAATTACTGTTTAGGCATAATTAATAGGCCTCATTTCTAGATGTCTTTTTCTTATACGATTAGATAATCTCTTAATTATAAATCTTTATTGAAAACGACCCGTTCTTGGTTCTTTTGAAATCGAATACGACTACTTCTCCTTTATTAGTTCTCCATCTTGTTTGATTGTATCTCCTTTTGCGACACAATATATTACGATTAGTCGACTTCCTTAGTTCTCAATATCTTACGATTACACTTATTCCTTAGTTATTAAGCTAATATAGACTTGCCTCCGTTCTCTTTCGAATGCAATTAGATCATTCATTTGATCTAAATCTTTTGTGCATAGGTCCCACACATGGTTCTCAATCTAGTCTGACTAAGTCACGTATTAGGGGATTATCATCCGTTATTAGATATTCTTATCTTTTCAACACGTATGTCGATTAGATCACCTTTCTTGTTTCTTAATTATCTCCCTAATATTTTATCATGTGTTCTCCTTTTGCGATTCATAACTTAGAACTGTTAGTCAATTTCTTGGCTCTCAATATCGAACGACCGCAACTTCTTCCTTACTCGTAAATCAAGTTTGATCTGCCTCATTTTTCTATTCTTTTGCAAATGCTATTAGATGATGTATTAGTTCTAAATCTTCAAGGAATAGGTCCCGCGAGGGGTTCTTAATCCGTTCTTATGAAAACATATTTCTGTTCTTACCTTGTGAAATTTGATCTCATATCTTTTCGAAATGTGCTATGATTGGAACTCCTCTCATATTTCATAATCTTAAAACAACTAATCTCCTTTCTTTGTTCTGAATTGCACATGTGATGTCTCTTTTTGTTGTTCATTGTATATCCGGATTAGTCGCATTTCTTAGTTCTAGGTATTGTACGATTATCACTTCTTCCTTGGTCATTATACAAGGTATTGTTGAGAACTCCTTTCTTCTGTCTTAATCTTATTCGACTTGATCCCAGTTATTAGTATTTAATCTTGTACGATTTGTCCCCTTTCTTAGTTCTCAATATCGTACGAGTACAACTCCTTCCACTGTGATTAAGCACGTATACTTGGCCTCATTTCTCACTTATTTCTTCAAAACCATCATATTATATTTAAGTTCTTATTCTTTTATGCATAGTTATCACTCATGGTTCTTCATTTGGCCAAATCAAATCGCATTTTAAGTACTTATCTTGAGTTACGAGATTTAATTTTATAAGAACTCCTGTTCTATTACTTAATCTGATATGACTCGATCTACTTTGTTAGTTCTTAATCCTGTACGATTTTTAGATCTCCTTTATTGTGTCCTAATATAGTACGATAAGACCCTTTCTTTCTTCTCAATATCGGGATGCGATTCAGATTTGGCCAAATGAAGAACCATGAGTGATAACTATGCATAAAAGAATAAGAACTTATACGATTAGATAATCTCTTAATAATAAATCTTTAATGAATACGACCCGTTCTTGGTTCTTTTTAAATCTAATACGACTACTTCTCCTTTATTAGTTCTCGATCTTGTTTGATTGTATCTCCTTTTGCGACACAATATATTACGATTAGTCGACTTCCTTAGTTCTCAATATCTTAGAATTACACTTATTCCTTAGTTATTAAGCTAATATAGTTGCCTCCGTTCTCTTTCGAATGCGATTAGATCATTCATTGGATCTAAATCTTTTGTGCACAGGTCCCACACATGGTTCTCAATCTAGTCTGACTAAGTCACGTATTAGGGGCTTATCATCCGTTATTAGATATTCTTATCTTTTCAACACGTATGAGTCGATTAGATCACCTTTCTTGTTTCTAAATTATCTCCCTAATATTTTATCATAAGAAGGCGATTCATAACTTAGAACAATTAGTCAATTTCTTGGCTCTCAATATCGAACGACCGCAACTTCTTCCTTACTCGTAAAGCAAGTTTGATCGGCCTCGTTTCTCTATTCTTTTGCAAATGCTATTAGATGATGTATTAGTTCTAAATCTTCGAGGAATAGGTCCCGCGAGTGGTTCTTAATCCCTTCTTATGAAAACATATTTCTGTTCTTACCTTGTGAAATTTGATCTCATATCTTTTCGAAATGTGCTATGATTGGAACTCCTCTCATATTTCATAATCTAAACGACTAATCTCCTTTCTTTGTTCTGAATTGCACATGTGATGTCTCTTTTTGTTGTTCATTGTATATCCGGATTAGTCGCATTTCTTAGTTCTAGGTATTGTACGATTATCACTTCTTCCTTGGTCATTATACAAGGTGTAATTGGCTTCAAGGATTTCTCAGTTCTTTTTCAAATAAGGTAAGATAATCTTTTGTTCAAAGTCTTTTTCAATTTGAACTCATTCTTGGTTCTTAATCTAGCTTAATTAAATCACATTTTACGTTCTTATCATGAGTTATTTGAACTTATTATGTTTCTACATGTACTTTGTTGAGGAACTCCTTTCTTGTGTCTTAATCTTATGCGACTTGATCCCAGTTATTAGTATTTAATCTTGTACGATTTGTCCCCTTTCTTAGTTCTCAATATCGTACGAGTACAACTCCTTTCACTGTGATTAAGCACATATACTTGTCCTCATTTCTCACTTATTTCTTCAAATCCATCATATTATATTTTAGTTCTTATTCTTTTATGCATAGTTATCACTCATGGTTCTTAATTTGGCCAAATCAAATCGTATTTTAAGTACTTCTCTTGAGTTCGAGATTTAATTTTATAAGAACTCCTGTTCTATTTCTTAATCTGATATGACTCGATCTACTTTGTTAGTTCTTAATCATGTACGATTAGATCTCCTTTATTGTGTCCTAATATAAGGTACGATTAGACCCTTTCTTTCTTCTCAATATCGTACTATTACAATTTCTTCCTTAATCATTGTTTAGGCATAATTAGATAGGCCTCATTTCTCAGTTCTTTTTCTTATACGATTAGATAATCTCTTAATAATAAATCTTTAATGAATACGACCCGTTCTTGGTTCTTTTTAAATCTAATACGACTACTTCTCCTTTATTAGTTCTCCATCTTGTTTGATTGTATCTCCTTTTGCGACACAATATATTACGATTAGTCGACTTCCTTAGTTCTCAATATCTTACGATTACACTTATTCCTTAGTTATTAAGCTAATATAGTTCCCTCCGTTCTCTTTCGAATGCGATTAGATCATTCATTGGATCTAAATCTTTTGTGCACAGGTCCCACACATGGTTCTCAATCTAGTCTGACTAAGTCACGTATTAGGGGCTTATCATCCGTTATTAGATATTCTTATCTTTTCAACACGTATGTCGATTAGATCACCTTTCTAGTTTCTTAATTATCTCCCTAATATTTTATCATGTGTTCTGCTTTTGCGATTCATAGCTTAGAACAGTTAGCCAATTTCTTGGCTCTCAATATCGAACAACCGCAACTTCTTCCTTACTCGTAAAGCAAGTTTGATAGGCCTCATTTCTCTATTCTTTTGCAAATGCTATTAGATGATGTATTAGTTCTAAATCTTCGAGGAATAGGTCCCGCGAGTAGTTCTTAATCCCTTCTTATGAAAACATATTTCTGTTCTTACCTTGTGAAATTTGATCTCATATCTTTTCGAAATGTGCTATGATTGGAACTCCTCTCATATTTCATAATCTAAACGACTAATCTCCTTTCTTTGTTCTGAATTGCACATGTGATGTCTCTTTTTGTTGTTCATTGTATATCCGGATTAGTCGCATTTCTTAGTTCTAGGTATTGTACGATTATCACTTCTTCCTTGGTCATTATACAAGAGGTGTAATTGGCTTCATTTCTCAGTTCTTTTTCAAATAAGGTAAGATAATCTTTTGTTCAAAGTCTTTTTCAATTTGAAATCATTCTTGGTTCTTAATCTAGCATAATTAAATCACATTTTACGTTCTTATCATGAGTTATTAGAACTTATTTTGTTTCTACATGTACTTTGTTGAGAACTCCTTTCTTCTGTCTTAATCTTATGCGACTTGATCCCAGTTATTAGTATTTAATCTTGTACGATTTTTCCCTTTTCTTAGTTCTCAATATCTTAAAAGTACAACTCCTTCCACTGTGATTAAGCACGTATACTTGGCCTCATTTCTCACTTATTTCTTCAAAACCATCATATTATATTTAAGTTCTTATTCTTTTATGATAGTTATCACTCATGGTTCTTCATTTGGCCAAATCAAATCGCATTTTAAGTACTTATCTTGAGTTACGAGATTTAATTTTATAAGAACTCTGTTCTATTTCTTAATCTGATATGACTCGATCTAATAGCTTTGTTAGTTCTTAATCCTGTACGATTAGATCTCCTTTATTGTGTCCTAATATAGTACGATTAGACCCTTTCTTTCTTCTCAATATCGTACTATTACAATTTCTTCCTTAATCATTGTTTAGGCATAAGGAATAGGCCTCATTTCTCACCTTCTGGTTCTTATACGATTAGATAATCTCTTAATTATAAATCTTTAATGAATACGACCCGTTCTTGGTTCTTTTTAAATCTAATACGACTACTTCTCCTTTATTAGTTCTCGATCTTGTTTGATTGTATCTCCTTTTGCGACACAATATATTACGATTAGTCGACTTCCTTAGTTCTCAATATCTTACGATTACACTTATTCCTTAGTTATTAAGCTAATATAGTTGCCTCCGTTCTCTTTCGAATGCGATTAGATCATTCATTTGATCTAAATCTTTTGTGCACAGGTCCCACACATGGTTCTCATTCTAATCTAACTAAGTCACTTATTAGGGGTTTATCATCCGTTATTAAGATATTCTTATCTTTTCAACACGTATGTCGATTAGATCACCTTTCTTGTTTCTAAATTATCTCCCTAATATTTTATCATGTGTTCTCCTTTTGCGATTCATAACTTAGAACAGTTAGTCAATTTCTTGGCTCTCAATATCGAACGACCGCAACTTCTTCCTTACTCGTAAAGCAAGTTTGATCGGCCTCGTTTCTCTATTCTTTTGCAAATGCTATTAGATGATGTATTAGTTCTAAATCTTCAAGGAATAGGTCCCGCGAGTGGTTCTTAATCCCTTCTTTTGAAAACATATTTATGTTCTTACCTTGTGAAATTTGATCTCATATCTTTTCGAAATGTGCTATGATTGGAACTCCCCTCATATTTCATAATCTAAAGCGACTAATCCCCTTTCTTTGTTCTGAATTGCATATGTTATGTCTCCTTTTGTTGTTCATTGTATATCTAGATTAGTCGCATTTCTTAGTACTGAGTATTGTACGATTATCACTTCTTCCTTGGAATGATATCATTATACAAGGTGTAATTGGCTTCATTTCTCAGTTCTTTTTCAAATAAGGTAAGATAATCTTATGTTCAAAGTCTTTTTCAATTTGAACTCATTCTTGGTTCTTAATCTAGCATAATTAAATCACATTTTACGTTCTTATCATGAGTTATTAGAACTTATTTTGTTTCTACATGTACTTTGTTGAGAACTCCTTTCTTCTGTCTTAATCTTATGCGACTTGATCCCAGTTATTAGTATTTAATCTTGTACGATTTGTCCCTTTTCTTAGTTCTCAATATCGTACGAGTACAACTCCTTCCACTGTGATTAAGCACGTATACTTGGCCTCATTTCTCACTTATTTCTTCAAAACCATCATATTATATTTAAGTTCTTATAAGATGCATAAATCACTCATATACGTCTTCATTTGGCCAGAATATAGAAATCGCATTTTAAGTACTTATCTTGAGTTACGAGATTTAATTTTATAAGAACTCCTGTTCTATTTCTTAATCTGATACACATGACTCGATCTACTTTGTTAGTTCTTAATCCTGTACGATTAGATCTCCTTTATTGTGTCCTAATATAGTACGATTAGACCCTTTCTTTCTTCTCAATATCGTACTATTACAATTTCTTCCTTAATCATTGTTTAGGCATAATTAATAGGCCTCATTTCTCAGTTCTTTTTCTTATACGATTAGATAATCTCTTAATTATAAATCTTTAATGAATACGACCCGTTCTTGGTTCTTTTTAAATCTAATACGACTACTTCTCCTTTATTAGTTCTCGATCTTGTTTGATTGTATCTCCTTTTGCGACACAATATATTACGATTAGTCGACTTCCTTAGTTCTCAATATCTTACGATTACACTTGTTCCTTAGTTATTAAGCTAATATAGTTGCCTCCGTTCTCTTTCGAATGCGATTAGATCATTCATTTGATCTAAATCTTTTGTGCACAGGTCCCACACATGGTTCTCATTCTAATCTAACTAAGTCACTTATTAGGGGTTTTATCATCCGTTATTAGATATTCTTATCTTTTCAACACGTATGTCGATTAGATCACCTTTCTTGTTTCTAAATTATCTCCCTAATATTTTATCATGTGTTCTCCTTTTGCGATTCATAACTTAGAACAGTTAGTCAATTTCTTGGCTCTCAATATCGAACGACCGCAACTTCTTCCTTACTCGTAAAGCAAGTTTGATCGGCCTCGTTTCTCTATTCTTTTGCAAATGCTATTAGATGATGTATTAGTTCTAAATCTTCAAGGAATAGGTCCCGCTAGTGGTTCTTAATCCCTTCTTTTGAAAACATATTTATGTTCTTACCTTGTGAAATTTGATCTCATATCTTTTCGAAATGTGCTATGATTGGAACTCCCCTCATATTTCATAATCTAAAACGACTAATCCCCTTTCTTTGTTCTGAATTGCATATGTTATGTCTCCTTTTGTTGTTCATTGTATATCTAGATTAGTCGCATTTCTTAGTACTGAGTATTGTACGATTATCACACTTCTTCCTTGGTCATTATACAAGGTGTAATTGGCTTCATTTCTCAGTTCTTTTTCAAATAAGGTAAGATAATCTTATGTTCAAAGTCTTTTTCAATTTGAACTCATTCTTGGTTCTTAATCTAGCATAATTAAATCACATTTTACGTTCTTATCATGAGTTATTAGAACTTATTTTGTTTCTACATGTACTTTGTTGAGAACTCCTTTCTTCTGTCTTAATCTTATGCGACTTGATCCCAGTTATTAGTATTTAATCTTGTACGATTTGTCCCTTTTCTTAGTTCTCAATATCGTACGAGTACAACTCCTTCCACTGTGATTAAGCACGTATACTTGGCCTCATTTCTCACTTATTTCTTCAAAACCATCATATTATATTTAAGTTCTTATTCTTTTATGCATAGTTATCACTCATGGTTCTTCATTTGGCCAAATCAAATCGCATTTTAAGTACTTATCTTGAGTTACGAGATTTAATTTTATAAGAACTCCTGTTCTCATTTCTTAATCTGATATGACTCGATCTACTTTGTTAGTTCTTAATCCTGTACGATTAGATCTCCTTTACTGTGTCCTAATATAGTACGATTAGACCCTTTCTTTCTTCTCAATATCGTACTATTACAATTTCTTCCTTAATCATTGTGCAGGCATAATTAATAGGCCTCATTTCTCAGTTCTTTTTCTTATACGATTAGATAATCTCTTAATTATAAATCTTTAATGAATACGACCCGTTCTTGGTTCTTTTTAAATCTAATACGACTACTTCTCCTTTATTAGTTCTCGATCTTGTTTGATTGTATCTCCTTTTGCGACACAATATATTACGATTAGTCGACTTCCTTAGTTTTCAATATCTTACGATTACACTTGTTCCTTAGTTATTAAGCTAATATAGTTGCCTCCGAAATTTTCGAATGCGATTAGATCATTCATTTGATCTAAATCTTTTGGGGACTAGATGTGTATAAGATACAGATTGAGAACTAACGGAAGTCGACTAATCAACACATCTTATATTAGATCACCTTTCTTGTTTCTAAATTACAAAAAGATTTTATCATGTGTTCTCCTTTTGCGATTCATAACTTAGAACAGTTAGTCAATTTCTTGGCTCTCAATATCGAACGACCGCAACTTCTTCCTTACTCGTAAAGCAAGTTTGATCGGCCTCGTTTCTCTATTCTTTTGCAAATGCTATTAGATGATGTATTAGTTCTAAATCTTCAAGGAATAGGTCCCGCTAGTGGTTCTTAATCCCTTCTTTTGAAAACATATTTATGTTCTTACCTTGTGAAATTTGATCTCATATCTTTTCGAAATGTGCTATGATTGGAACTCCCCTCATATTTCATAATCTAAAACGACTAATCCCCTTTCTTTGTTCTGAATTGCATATGTTATGTCTCCTTTTGTTGTTCATTGTATATCTAGATTAGTCGCATTTCTTAGTACTGACTAAAGCTAAGAAGGGGGTATTGTACGATTATCACTTCTTCCTTGGTCATTATACAAGGTGTAATTGGCTTCATTTCTCAGTTCTTTTTCAAATAAGGTAAGATAATCTTATGTTCAAAGTCTTTTTCAATTTGAACTCATTCTTGGTTCTTAATCTAGCATAATTAAATCACATTTTACGTTCTTATCATGAGTTATTAGAACTTATTTTGTTTCTACATGTACTTTGTTGAGAACTCCTTTCTTATGTCTTAATCTTATGCGACTTGATCCCAATTATTAGTATTTAATCTTGTACGATTTGTCCCCTTTCTTAGTTCTCAATATCGTACGAGTACAACTCCTTCCACTGTGATTAATCACGTATACTTGGCCTCATTTCTCACTTATTTCTTCAAAACCATCATATTATATTTAAGTTCTTATTCTTTTATGCATAGTTATCACTCATGGTTCTTCATTTGGCCAAATCAAATCGCATTTTAAGTACTTATCTTGAGTTACGAGATTTAATTTTTTAATCAATATTGTGTCCTAATATAGTACGATTAGACCCTTTCTTTCTTCTCAATATCGTACTATTACAATTTCTTCCTTAATCATTGTTTAGGCATAATTAATAGGCCTCATTTCTCAGTTCTTTTTCTTATACGATTAGATAATCTCTTAATAATAAATCTTTAATGAATACGACCCGTTCTTGGTTCTTTTTAAATCTAATACGACTACTTCTCCTTTATTAGCTCTCGATCTTGTTTGATTGTATCTCCTTTTGCGACACAATATATTACGATTAGTCGACTTCCTTAGTTCTCAATATCTTACGATTACACTTATTCCTTAGTTATTAAGCTAATATAGTTGCCTCCGTTCTCTTTCGAATGCGATTAGATCATTCATTGGATCTAAATCTTTTGTGCACAGGTCCCACACATGGTTCTCAGATCTATCGAATAACCTTTATCTAGTCTGACTAAGTCACGTATTAGGGGCTTATCATCCGTTATTAGATATTCTTATCTTTTCAACACGTATGTCGATTAGATCACCTTTCTTGTTTCTAAATTATCTCCCTAATATTTTATCATGTGTTCTCCTTTTGCGATTCATAACTTAGAACAGTTAGTCAATTTCTTGGCTCTCAATATCGAACGACCGCAACTTCTTCCTTACTCGTAAAGCAAGTTTGATCGGCCTCGTTTCTCTATTCTTTTGCAAATGCTATTAGATGATGTATTAATTCTAAATCTTAAGAATATTCCCGCGAGTGGTTCTTAATCCCTTCTTATGAAAACATATTTCTGTTCTTACCTTGTGAAATTTGATCTCATATCTTTTCGAAATGTGCTATGATTGGAACTCCTCTCATATTTCATAATCTAAACGACTAATCTCCTTTCTTTGTTCTGAATTGCACATGTGATGTCTCTTTTTGTTGTTCATTGTATATCTGGATTAGTCAAAGTCAGCATTTCTTAGTTCTAGGTATTGTACGATTATCACTTCTTCCTTGGTCATTATACAAGGTGTAATTGGCTTCATTTCTCCCTAATACGTCAAATAAGGTAAGATAATCTTTTGTTCAAAGTCTTTTCAATTTGAACTCATTCTTGGTACTATATTAGGACACAATAAAGGAATGATCTAATCGCCGTTCTTATCATGAGTTATTAGAACTTATTTTGTTTCTACATGTACTTTGTCGAGAACTCCTTTCTTCTGTCTTAATCTTATGCGACTTGATCCCAGTTATTAGTATTTAATCTTGTACGATTTGTCCCCTTTCTTAGTTCTCAATATAGTACGAGTACAACTCCTTCCACTGTGATTAAGCACGTATACTTGGCCACATTTCTCACTTATTTCTTCAAAAGCATCATATTATATTTAAGTTCTTATTCTTTTATGCATAGTTATCACTCATGGTTCTTCATTTGGCCAAATCAAATCGCATTTTAAGTACTTATCTTGAGTTAATCGAGATTTAATTTTATAAGAACTCCTGTTCTATTACTTAATCTGATATGACTCGATCTACTTTGTTAGTTCTTAATCCTGTACGATTAGATCTCCTTTATTGTGTCCTAATATAGTACGATTAGACCCTTTCTTTCTTCTCAATATCGTACTATTACAATTTCTTCCTTAATCATTGTTTAGGCATAATTAATAGGCCTCATTTCTCAGTTCTTTTTCTTATACGATTAGATAATCTCTTAATAATAAATCTTTAATGAATACGACCCGTTCTTGGTTCTTTTTAAATCTAATACGACTACTTCTCCTTTATTAGTTCTCGATCTTGTTTGATTGTATCTCCTTTTGCGACACAATATATTACGATTAGTCGAAGAGACACAGTTCTCAATATCTTACGATTACACTTATTCCTTAGTTATTAAGCTAATATAGTTGCCTCCGTTCTCTTTCGAATGCGATTAGATCATTCATTTGATCTAAATCTTTTGTGCACAGGTCCCACTTACATGGTTCTCAATCTAGTCTGACTAAGTCACGTATTAGGGGCTTATCATCCGTTATTAGATATTCTTATCTTTTCAACACGTATGTCGATTAGATCACCTTTCTAAGTTTCTAAATTATCTCCCTAATATTTTATCATGTGTTCTCCTTTTGCGATTCATAACTTAGAACAGTTAGTCAATTTCTTGGCTCTCAATATCGAACGATCGCAACTTCTTCCTTACTCGTAAAGCAAGTTTGATCGGCCTCATTTCTCTATTCTTTTGCAAATGCTATTAGATGATGTATTAGTTCTAAATCTTCAATTGTATAGGTCCAGCGCATGGAACCTTAAAGAAGATTTCTTATATAAACATATTTAGAACTAAGGAAGTCGACTAATCGTAAGACATCTGGATTAGTCGCATTTCTTAGTTCTAGGTATTGTACGATTATCACTTCTTCCTTGGTCATTATACAAGGTGTAATTGGCTTCATTTCTCAGTTCTTTTTCAAATAAGGTAAGATAATCTTTTGTTCAAAGTCTTTTTCAATTTGAACTCATTCTTGGTTCTTAATCTAGCATAATTAAATCACATTTTACGTTCTTATCATGAGTTATTAGAACTTATTTTGTTTCTACATGTACTTTGTCGAGAACTCCTTTCTTCTGTCTTAATCTTATGCGACTTGATCCCAGTTATTAGTATTTAATCTTGTACGATTTGTCCCCTTTCTTAGTTCTCAATATCGTACGAGTACAACTCCTTCCACTGTGATTAAGCACGTATACTTGGCCACATTTCTCACTTATTTCTTCAAAAGCATCATATTATATTTGAGTTCTTATTCTTTTATGCATAGTTATCACTCATGGTTCTTCATTTGGCCAAATCAAATCGCATTTTAAGTCAATAAGACTTATCTTGAGTTACGAGATTTAATTTTATAAGAACTCCTGTTCTATTTCTTAATCTGATATGACTCGATCTACTTTGTTAGTTCTTAATCCTGTACGATTAGATCTCCTTTATTGTGTCCTAATATAGTACGATTAGACCCTTTCTTTCTTCTCAATATCGTACTATTACAATTTCTTCCTTAATCATTGTTTAGGCATAATTAATAGGCCTCATTTCTCAGTTCTTTTTCTTATACGATTAGATAATCTCTTAATAATAAATCTTTAATGAATACGACCCGTTCTTGGTTCTTTTTAAATCTAATACGACTACTTCTCCTTTATTAGTTCTCGATCTTGTTTGATTGTATCTCCTTTTGCGACACAATATATTACGATTAGTCGACTTCCTTAGTTCTCAATATCTTACGATTACACTTATTCCTTAGTTATTAAGCTAATATAGTTGCCTCCGTTCTCTTTCGAATGCGATTAGATCATTCATTGGATCTAAATCTTAAAACTGTGCACATCCCACACATGGTTCTCAATCTAGTCTGACTAAGTCACGTATTAGGGGCTTATCATCCGTTATTAGATATTCTTATCTTTTCAACACGTATGTCGATTAGATCACCTTTCTTGTTTCTAAATTATCTCCCTAATATTTTATCATGTGTTCTCCTTTTGCGATTCATAACTTAGAACAGTTAGTCAATTTCTTGGCTCTCAATATCGAACGACCGCAACTTCTTCCTTACTCGTAAAGCAAGTTTGATCGGCCTCGTTTCTCTATTCTTTTGCAAATGCTATTAGATGATGTATTAGTTCTAAATCTTCGAGGAATAGGTCCCGCGAGTGGTTCTTAATCCCTTCTTATGAAAACATATTTCTGTTCTTACCTAACGAATGATGAAGAAAGAAAGGGTCTAATAGTACTATATTGAGAAGAAAGAGATTCATAATCTAATCGTACTATAATTAAGAAATGTTCTAATCGTATAATTATGTCTCTTTTTGTTCAAAGGTTCATTGTATATCCTGGATTAGTCGCATTTAAGAGAAGTTCTAGGTATTGTACGATTATCAATTCTTCCTTGGTCATTATACAAGGTGTAATTGGCTTCATTTCTCAGTTCTTTTTCAAATAAGGTAAGATAATCTTTTGTTCAAAGTCTTTTTCAATTTGAACTCATTCTTGGTTCTTAATCTAGCTTAATTAAATCACATTTTACGTTCTTATCATGAGTTATTTGAACTTATTATGTTTCTACATGTACTTTGTTGAGGAACTCCTGTTCTATTTCTTAATCTGATATGACTCGATCTACTCTGTTAGTTCTTAATCCTCTACGATTAGATCTCCTTTATTGTGTCCTAATATAGTACGATTAGACCCTTTCTTTCTTCTCAATATCGTACTATTACAATTTCTTCCTTAATCATTGTTTAGGCATAATTAATAGGCCTCATTTCTCAATTTCACAAAGTAAGAACATTAGATAATGAATAAAATAATAAATCTTTAATCAATACAAAGACCCGTTCTTGGTTCTTTTTAAATCTAATACGACTACTTCTCCTTTATTAGTTCTCGATCTTGTTTGATTGTATCTCCTTTTGCGACACAATATATTACGATTAGTCGACTTCCTTAGTTCTCAATATCTTACGATTACACTTATTCCTTAGTTATTAAGCTAATATAGTTGCCTCCGTTCTCTTTCGAATGCGATTAGATCATTCATTGGATCTAAATCTTTTGTGCACAGGTCCCACACATGGTTCTCAATCTAGTCTGACTAAGTCACGTATTAGGGGCTTATCATCCGTTATTAGATATTCTTATCTTTTCAACACGTATGTCGATTAGATCACCTTTCTTGTTTCTAAATTATCTCCCTAATATTTTATCATGTGTTCTCCTTTTGCGATTCATAACTTAGAACACTTTGCAAATGCTATTAGATGATGTATTAGTTCTAAATCTTCAAGGAATAGGTCCCGCGAGTGGTTCTTAATCCATTCTTATGAAAACATATTTCTGTTCTTACCTTGTGAAATTTGATCTCATATCTTTTCGAAATGTGCTATGATTGGAACTCCTCTCATATTTCATAATCTAACATGACTAATCTCCTTTCTTTGTTCTGAATTGCATATGTTATGTCTCATTTTATTGTTCATTGTATAGCTGGATTTGTCGCATTTCTTAGTTCTCAGTATTGTACGATTATCACTTCTTCGTTGGTCATTATACAAGGTGTAATTGGCTTCATTTGTCAATTCTTTTTCAAATACGGTAAGATAATCTTTTGTTCGAAGTCTTTTTCAATTTTAACTCATTCTTGGTTCTTAATCTAGCATAATTAAATCACACGTTTACGTTCATGTCATGAGTTATTAGAACTTATTATGTTTCTACATGTACTTTGTTGAGAACTCCTTTCTTGTGATTAGTCTTAATCTTATGCGACTTGATCCCAGTTATTAGTATTTAATCTTGTACGATTTGTCCTCTTTCTTAGTTCTCAATATCGTACGAGTACAACTCCTTCCACTGTGACTAAGCACGAATACTTGGCCTCATTTCTCAGTTATTTCTTCAAAACCATCATATTATATTTTAGTTATTATTCTTTTATGCATAGTTATCACTCATGGTTCTTAATTTGGCCAAATCAAATCGCATTTTTAGTACTTATCTTGAGTTACTTTTATAAGAACTCCTGTTCTATTTCTTAATCTGATATGACTCGATCTACTTTGTTAGTTCTTAATCCTGTACGATTAGATCTCCTTTATTGTGTCCTAATATTGTACAATTAGAAACTTTGTTTCTTCTCAATATCGTACTATTACAATTTCTTTTAATCAGTGTGCAGGCATAATTAATAGGCCTCATTTCTTAGTTCTTTTTCTTATACGATTAGATAATCTCTTAATTGTAAATATTTAAATGAATACGACCCGCTCTTGGTTCTTTTCAAATCTAATACGACTACTTCTCCTTTATTAGTTCTCGATCTTGTTTGATTGTATCTCCTTTTGCGACATAATATATTACGATTAGTCGAAGAGACAGTTCTCAATATCCTACGATTACACTTATTCCTTAGTTATTAAGCTAATATAGTTGCCTCCGTTCTCTTTCGAATGTGATTCGATCATTCATTTGATCTAAATCATTTGTGCACAGGTCCAACACATGGCTCTCAATCTAGTCTAACTAAGTCACGTATTAGGGCCTTATCATCCGTTATTAGATATTCTTATCTTTTCAACATGTATGTCGATTAGATCACCTTTCTAGTTTCTTAGTTATCTCCCTAATATTTTATCCTGTCGATTAGATGATGTATTAGTTCTAAATCTTCATGGAATATACGATTAATTAATCTCTTAATTATAAATCATTAATGAATTCGACCCGCTCTTGGTTCTTTTTAAATCTAATACGATATGTCTACTTCTCCTTTATTAGTTCTCAATCTTGTTTGATTGTATCTTCCTTTGCGACTTACAATATATTACGATTAGTCGACTTTCATAGTTCCCAATATCTTACGATTACACTTCTTCCTTAGTTATTAAGCCAATATAGTTGCCTCCGTTTCCTTTCGAATGCGATTAGATCATTCATTTGATCTAAATCTTTTGTGCACAGGTCCCACACATTGTTCTCAATGTAGTCTAACTAAGTCACGTATTAGGTGCTTATCATCCGTTATTAGATATTCTTATCTTTTCAACATGTATGTCGATTAGATCCAATTTCTAGTTTCTTATTTATCTCCCTAATATTTCATGATGTGTTCTCCATTTGCGATTCATAACTTAGAACAGTTAGTCAATGTCTTGGCTCTCAATATGGAACGATCGCAACTTCTTCCTTACTCGTAAAGCGAGCTTGATCGGCCTCATTTCTCTATTCTTTTTTTTTTTTTTTTAATCAAACGCCCAAAAGAGATAGTGGGCAGAACTTTTATTTATTTTATGAGTTATTACAATATCGAAGGTTAGGGCAGCCCCTAGCATCTAGCCAAACCAGACCTTTTATAGAGCAAGGAATGGTGTTGTGCTCGTACTCAACATACATTGGATTTGCAATACCCTCATTAGCTAATCTATCAGCAACTTGATTAGACTCTCTAAAAATATGTTTAAATGAAATCTGCTTTCCAACACAAAGGCCTTGTATGACACGGAGTTGGTCATCAATACTCCAAATTGGTGGCGACGAACCATTCAAAGTGTTGACTAGGATGAGTGAATCAATCTCAACCTCCAATGGGTGAACCCGCAACCTGTCACAGAGCTTGAGCCCCTCTTCAAGTGCCATTACCTCTGCTTGCAAGCTGGTTTGCTGAAAATAACCATTTGAAAATGCCCGTATACAATGGCCCTTGTGATCCCTTATGACGCCACCACCTGCTGCCATTCCCGGATTACCTTTAGAGGCGCCATCCACATTGAATCAATCTTAATTTGAAGCACCCCGGAGGAGGGCATTCCCATTTGACCGCCAAGATTCTCTTAGGTTTTGTTTGTAAGAGTTGAAAGCAAATGTCCCGTGAGAGAAGCAATTCATCAGCTGTGCTTTCTCTTGTGAAGGGGTGGATTGAGGAAATATTCACTAAATATGAGTTGATGTTGGCAATGATGCGTGCAGCACTACTTATTTTCCCATCAAACACAGCCATGTTCCTAGCTTTCCATAAGAACCAACATATTATACAAGGGAGGATTTTGTGGATTAGCCCAATTGTGGAAGAGGTGCTGCAGCCCACCACCATGAGCTAAGCTTGTCTAAGATGGTCGTTGAAGGTGCGATCATCACCTCTAGCCAAGTTTTGAAAAAGTACCAAACTTGGCGTGAGATAGCGCAGCCCACAAAAAGATGATCCAAGGACTCTCCATGACAACAGTAGTAGCACTTGGAGGCTAAGGAAAAGCCGATTGTAATCAAAATATCATCTAGTGGGAGACAGCCTCCTATTCAGCAATTTCCACATGAAAATGGAGATCTTCAGTTGGAGTCTCCCATCCCAAATCATTTGTCTAGAAAAGTTGGGCTGTTGTGGCATATGTCGTTGAGAGTGAAAATTGTACCAGTAGATGTAGGGGTCCAAACAATAAGAGGCTGGCACTAGATGATATTTTGATTACAAGCGGCTTTTTAGTAGCCTCCAAGATGTGTATAAGAGTCAGCTTATACACATCTAGATGTGTATAAGAGACAGAAATATTCTAATCATTATGTTCCCATGCTGTCTCTTATACACCTCTATCAGTGAAGATCAGTAATTAAAGAGTTGGAGCGGCACTAGATGTGTATAAGAGACAGATCCAAAAACTTCCACCAAAGTTTGATACTAAAGCCTCCAAAGCACATCAGCTAGCTGGTGGATGTCTCTTTTGAAAATGAGCGGATGATCCAAGCCAAGATGGGTTTCAAACGCCACCTCTCATGGGATTGCACCAACAAGTTTGCAAAAGGCCGCTCCAACTCTTTAATTACTGATCTTGGGGGAAGGAGAACCGATAATAGGTAGATGGGAATGCTGCTCAGAACATGCTTGATTAGAATGAGAGAGGAACCTCGTCTGCCATCCATGAATCCGGGAAGCTACCTTTTCAATCAATGGCTGGAAGATAGTGCGGCGTCTTTTGCCTTTGTGAATGGGACAACCCAAGTAATTAAATGGGAGGGAGTTGTGGGTGAAACCCATCTTGGCTTGGATCATCCGAACGCGACCAGGTGCTGCCTTCTTTGATAGGTAAAAGAAGCTTTTGGACTTGTTAAAGAGCTGGCCAGAGGAGTTAATAAAGCAATATGAGAGGAGTTCCAATCATAGTACATTGGAAAGGATAAGAAAGGTATGAAAGCCTATCAAACGCCTTGGCAAGGTCGAGTTTGATGATATATGGATTTCCCTCGTCTTCCGATCTATGAAATTGGTCATTTCTTGCACAAGAAGAATGTTATCGGCAATGTCCCTCCCTTGAACATAGGCCACTTGTTCGGCTGAAATGATCTTCGGTAGGATGAGGGAAAGTCGGTTGGCCAATATCTTGGTGCAGATTTTGTTGAAGAAAGTGCACAAGCTAATGGGCCGGAAGTCACTAAAAGAATTCGGATTGGCTGTTTTTGGGATAAGAGCAATAAGAGTACTAGTAAACATTCGTGGCAACTTAGCTCCTTTAAGAAAATATCTCACCCAAGATGAAGATTCATGGTGTAATGTCCCAGCAGGTAGTGAAGAAAACCCCATTATGCCCATCAATTTTAGGGCTGTTCCATTAGGATTTAGGGTGAACACGGCCTCCCTCAGCTCCCCTTCTGACAATTCCTTTAATAAACCCCGGTTGATGTCCTAAACCGTGCATGGGAGGTACTCAGTGAAAGATGGGTCAATTCCAGCCGTATTATTAGAGGTCAAGAGCTCCTGAAAGAAGTTAACCCCTGCACGTTCAATGAGCTGCAAATTTTCAGTTCATTCCCATCAATTTTGATCTTGGAGATAAGACACGGAATCTTCGTCGTAGCCACTAGGATTTCAGTGGAGAATTTGGAGTAAGAGTCAGCCTCAATGTAATGCCATTTCTATCTCAACTTTTTGCTGCCACAAAGCTTCCTCTTCTCGGTGCACCTCATATGGACCGCCGGGCATGAGCTAAGGCAATTTGGTTACTTTGGCTCTTCAACGATCATCTTTTTGTGGGCTGCGCTATCTAGACGCCAAGTTTGGTAATTTTCAAAACTTGGCTAGAGGTGATGAGTTCGGCTTTTAGCCTTTTGAGTTTTGAAGCAAAAATGGAGATAGAGGAGCCATTACATTGCAGCTGCCAATTGTTGCCTACGACCTGCAAGAAATCTTTGTGTTTAGTCCACATATTAAGAAATTTAAATGGCTTTGGTCCTGAGGTGTTCTCATTGCCACATGCACAAGTGGCGACTGGTCAATGAATGTTCAACACTAACTTGTTGAAAGGCTGCTAGAAAATGTGTGTTACAAACAAATCTGTCCAGCCTCTTCCATACCAAATTTCCAAGTCTATTCCCACGCCAAGTGAATTTATAACTTAAAAAGGTAAGTCCACCTTGCATAGATGTAGGCAATCATTGAAGTCATTCATGGCATCAAGGTGCAATGGGGAAGTTCCTTTGTACTCATCAGAACTAGATATGACATTGAAGTCGCCACCCACCAGCCATGGAGTTTGAGGTTGGACTGTCTCTTTGTTGAATGATTAACTTTAAGGTACGAAGTGAGGGTTTATTAGCTATCCCCCCGAATGTTCCAAACTAAAATGCATCCATTTAACATTGAATTGGAGCGGCAATTTTCTTTGGCCAACCTGGTGCGCATTGGCCTTGGCATAGTGTAGGTTCTTTTGCGTCTTTTCTTTTTGGATGAGGGCTTACCAATTGTGTGTGAGGACCTTATCCATCTGCTGGTTTGAATCCGTTTCAACATTTGGATTCAAACCTATCCGGTTGTTGGTGCAATCCCATGAGAGGTGGCGTTTGAATTTCAATCACATCCAAGCATGAGTGGTTGTTCTTCCACGGCTGGTGGTTGCACCACCGCATTTCGGTGGTTCTTTGGACGGATTTCCTCGCATGTTAGCATTGCCGCCATTTTGGGAAATTTCGCACTGGCCTTCGCAGATGTCTCTTATACACATCTAGATGTGTATAAGAGACAGGGTCCTTCAAGCTTATCACTGCATTCACATGTGGAAGAGATGGGGCTGAGTTTGAGCCCGAAGGTCCAGTCGTGTGTTCCTTTACCGGAGTTCAACGTGTTCGGATGGGTTGCTTGGCTGAGTTCTTTATTTGTTCACCTTTACCTACATGTTGGTTAGGATGCCCCGCTTCACCTCTCCGGCATTCACCATTGGCATGACCAATTTTCTTGCATTTCGTGCAATAAGATGGCTGTCAGGGACTGCATCGTAGGTAATTTTTTGCCAAATGCCCTCATTACCGATCCCCAACCACACCCTAGAAGGAAGGTCAGATAGGAGGTCTACTTCCACACATACCTTAGCAACACTTGGCCTGGTGAAATTTGCAGTGGCTAAGTCGAGTTTAAGGGGTGTTCCAACCGCTTGAGCAAGGCTAAATACGGCGTGTTTGTTGAAGAAGACTGCTGGAAGTCCTTCAAAAGTAATCCATATAGGGGCTATGGACAGTTCTTCATCAGTGGTAAATAATGGGTGCCACTTAAGAACCCTCATGTAGTAGCCATTAACAAACCAGGTGTTTTTGAGCCAACATCGTAGGAAGTCCTCCTCCAATGAAAACCTCATCAATATGTGCTTGTAATCAAGATATCCTATGGTGAACTGACCTTTGAATCCAATGGTGTGAAAGCTTTTACGAAGAATTTCCATGTTCGGCTTGCCTCTTGGAAAGTTACCCACCAATGTGTAACGAAATGGGGAATGCAGCAAGGTGTTGAACTTCATCTTGGGAGAAGAAAATCGCTGGTTCCCCTTTGTGCAGTTGAAGAGCTTTCAAGGCAAGATCTGGATTTGGTGCGTGAAGGCTTAGGATTTGTCCACCTGAAAGAGCTTGTGCAAAGGTTTTTGGTTGCCCTTCAACCGATGGCTGAAGGGCAGCTGGTTCGACCATGGCCGAGTGGCAAAAGGAGGAGAATAGGTGCTGTGTTTTAGTGAGAGAAAGTCTAGAGAGAAGGAAGAGAGAATTTTTCCATAATAAGTTCTAATAACTCCCTTCTCTATTCTTTTGCAAATGCTATTTTAGATGATATATTAGTTCTAAATCTTTGTGGAATATACGATTTGATAATCTCTTAATTATAAATCATTAATGAATTCGACCCTCTCTTGGTTCTTTTTAAATCTAATACGGCTACTTAATCGCTTTATTAGTTCTCAATCTTGTTTGATTGTATCACCTTTTGCGACTCACAATATATTACGATTAGAAAAGTCTCCATTGACTTTCTTAGTTCTCAATATCTTACGATTATACTTCTTCCTTAGTTATTAATCTAATATAGTTGCCTCCGTTCTCTTTCGAATGCGATTAGATCAATTATTTGATCTAAATCTTTTGTGCACAGGTCCCACACATGGTTCTCAATCTAGTCTAACTAAGTCACGTATTAGGGGATTATCATCTGTTATTAGATATTCTTATCTTTTCAATATGTATGTCGATTGGATCACATTTCTAGTTTCTTAATTATCTCCCTAACATTTTTTGATTTGTTCTCCTTTTGCGATTCATAGCTTAGAACAGTTAGTCAATTTCTTGGCTCTCAATATCGAACGATCGCAACTTCTTCCTTACTCGTAAAGCGAGTTTGATCGGCCTCATTTCTCTATTCAGTGCAAATGCTATTAGATGATGTATTAGTTCTAAATCTTCATGGAATATACGATTAGATAATCTCATAAATATAAATCATTAATGAATTTGACCCGCTCTTGGTTTACTTTTTAAATCTAATACGACTACATCTTTTTTATTAGTCCTCAATCTTGTTTGATTGTATCTCCTATTGCGACTCACAATATATTACGATTAGTTTACTTTCTTAGTTCTCAATATCTTACGATTACACTTCTTCCTCTGTTATTAAGCTTATATAGTTGCCTCCGTTCTCTTTCGAAAGCGATTAGATCAATTATTTGATCTAAATCTTTTCTGCACAGGTCCCACACATGGTTCTAAATCTAGTCTAACTAAGTCATGTATTAGGGGCTTATCATCCGTTATTAGATATTCTTATCTTTTCAATATGTATGTCGATTAGATCACCTTTCTAGTTTCTGAATTATCTCTCAAATATTTTTTGATTTGTTCTCCTTTTACGATTTATAGCTTAGAACAGTTAGTCAATTTCTTGTCTCTCAATATCGAACGATCGCAACTTCTTCCTTACTCGTAAAGCGAGTTTGATCGGCCTCATTTCTCTATTCTTTTGCAAATGCTAGATTACGAGTAAGATATTAGATGATGTATTAGTTCTAAATCCTCATGGAATTTACGATTCGATAATCTCTTAATTATAAATCATTAATGAATTCGACCCGCTCTTGGTTCTTTCTAAATCGAATACGGCCACTTCTTTTTTATTTTTTCTCAATCTTGTTTGACTGTATCTCCTTTTCCGACTCACAATATATTACTATTAGTCGACTTCTAAGTTCTCAATATCTTACGATTACACTTCTTCCTTAGTTATTAAGCTAATATAGTTTCCCCCGTTCTCTTTCGAATGCGATTAGATCATTCATTAGATCTAAATCTTTTGTGCACAGGTCCCACACATGGTTCTCAATCTAGTCTAACTAAGTCACGTATTAGGGGCTTATCATCCGTTATTAGATATTCGTATCTTTTCAACATGTATGTCGATTAGATCACCTTTCTAGTTTCTTAATTATCACCCAAATATTTTATGACGTGTTCTGCTTTTACGACTCCTAACTTAGAACAGTCAATCAATTATCGAGAAATCTTGGCTCTCAATATCGAACGATCGCAACTTCTTCCTTACTCGTAAAGCGAGTTTGATCGGCCTCATTTCTCTACTCCTTTGCAAATGCTATTAGATGATGTATTAGTTCAAAATCTTCATGGAATATACGATTAGATAATCTCTTAATTATAAATCATTAATGAATTTGACCCGTTCTTGGTTCTTTTTAAATCTTATACGACTACTTCTTTTTTATTAGTTCTCAATCTTGTTTGATTGTATCTCCTTTTGCGACTCACAATATATTACGATTAGTCGACTATCTTAGTTCTAAATATCTTACGATTACACTTCTTCCTTAGTTATTAAGCTAAAATAATTACCTCCGTTCTCTTTCGAATGCGATTAGATCATTCATTTGATCTAAATCTCAGGTCCCACACATGGTTCTAAATCTAGTCTAACTAAGTCACGTATTAGGGGCTTATCATCCGTTATTAGATATTCTTATCTTTTCAATATGTATGTCGATTGGATCACTGATTTCTAGTTTCCTAATTATCTCCCTAACATTTTATGATTTGTTCTCCTTTTGCGATTCAAAACTTAGAACAGTTAGTCAATTTCTTGGCTCTCAATATGGAACGATCGCAACTTCTTCCTTACTCGTAAAGCGAGTTTGATCGGCCGCATTTCTCAATTATTTTGCAAATTCTATTAGATGATGTATTAGTTCTAAATCTTCATGGAATATACGATTAGATATTCTCTTAATTATAAATCATTATTTAATTCGACCCGCTCTTGGTTTCTTTTTAAATCTAATACGACTACTTCTTTTTTATTAGTTCTCAATCTTGTTTGACTGTATCTCCTTTTGCGACTCACAATGTATTACGATTAGTCGACTTTCTTAGTTCTCAATATCTTACGATTACACTTCTTCCTTAGTTATTAAGCTAATATAGTTGCCTCCGTTCTCTTTCGAATGCGATTAGATCATTCATTTGATCAAAATCTTTTGTGCACAGGTCCCACACATGGTCCTCTCAATCTAGTCTAACTAAGTCACGTATTAGGGGCTTATCATCCCTTATTAGATATTCTTATTTTTCAACATGTATGTCGATTCGATCACCTTTCTAGTTTCTTAATTATCACCCAAATATTTTATGATGTGTTCTGCTTTTACGACTCCTAACTTAGAACAGTTAGTCAATTTCTTGGCTCTCAATATCGAACGATCGCAACTTCTTCCTTACTCGTAAATAGCGAGTTTGATCGGCCTCATTTCTCTACTCCTTTGCAAATGCTATTAGATGAAGTATTAGTTCTAAATCTTCATGGAATATACGATTAGATAATCTCTTAATTATAAATCATTAATGAATTCGACCCGCTCTTGGTTCTTTTTAAATCTAATACGACTACTTCTTTTTTATTAGTTCTCAATCTTGTTTGATTGTATCTCCTTTTGCGACTCACAATATATTACGATTAGTTGACTTTCTTAGTTGTCAATATCTTACGATTACACTTCTTCCTTAGTTATTAATCTAATATAGTTGCCTCCGTTCTCTTTCGAATGCAATTAGATCAATTATTTGATCTAAATCTTTTGTGTACAGGTCCCACACATGGTTCTCAATCTTGTCTAACTAAGTCACGTATTAGGGGCTTATCATCTGTTATTAGATATTCTTATCTTTTTAATATGGTATGTCGATTGGATCACATTTCTAGTTTCTTAATTATCTCCCAAATATTTTTTGATTTGTTCTCCTTTTGCGATTCATAGCTTAGAACAGTTAGTCAATTTCTTGTCTCTCAATATCGAACGATCGCAACTTCTTCCTTACTCGTAAAGCGAGTTTGATCGGCCTCATTTCTCTACTCCTTTGCAAATGCTATTAGATGTAGTATTAGTTCTAAATCTTCATGGAATATACGATTAGATAATCTCATAAATATAAATCATTAATGAATTTGACCCGCTCTTGGTTCTTTTTAAATCTAATACGACTACTTCTTTTTTATTAGTTCTCAATCTTGTTGTTAAATGTGATTGTATCTCCTTTTGCGACTCACAATATATTACGATTAGTTGACTTTCTTAGTTGTCAATATCTTACGATTACACTTCTTCCTTTGTTATTAAGCTAATATAGTTGCCTCCGTTCTCTTTCGAATGCGATTAGATCAATTATTTGATCTAAATCTTTTGTGCACAGAAGAGCACATCGTTCTATATCTAGTCTAACTAAGTCACGTATTAGGGGCTTATCTTCTATTATTAGATATTCTTATCTTTTCAATATGTATGTCGATTGGATCACATTTCTAGTTTCTTAATTATCTCCCTAACATTTTTTGATTTGTTCTCCTTTTCCGATTCATGGCTTAGAACAGTTTGTCAATTTCTTGGCTCTCAATATCGAACGATCGCAACTTCTTCCTTACTCGTGAAGCGAGTTTGATCGGCCTCATTTCTCTATTCTTTTGCAAATGCTATTAGATGATGTATTAGTTCTAAATCTTCACGCAATATACGACTAGATAATCTCTTCTTTAATTATAAATCATTAATGAATTCGACCCGCTCTTGGTTCTTTTTAAATCTAATACGACTACTTCTTTTTTATTAGTTCTCAATCTTGTTTGATTGTATCTCCTTTTGCGACTCACAATATATTACGATTAGTCGACTTTCTTAGTTCTAAATATCTTACGATTACACTTCTTCCTTAGTTATTAAGCTAATATAGTTGCCTCCGTTCTCTTTCGAATGCGATTAGATCAATTATTTGATCTAAATCTTTTGTGCACAGGTCCCACACATGGTTCTCAATCTTGTCTAACTAAGTCACGTATTAGGGGACTGTCATCTGTTATTAGATATTCTTATCTTTTCAATATGTATGTCGATTGGATCACATTTCTAGTTTCTTAATTATCTCCCTAACATTTTTTGATTTGTTCTCCTTTTGCGATTCATAGCTTAGAACAGTTAGTCAATTTCTTGGCTCTCAATATCGAACGATCGCAACTTCTTCCTTACTCGTAAAGCGAGTCTCAAGAAATTAAACTAAGAAATTAGCTTGATCGGCCTCATTTCTCTATTCATTCGCAAATTCTATTAGACGATGTATTAGTTCTAAATCTTCATGGAATATACGACTAGATAATCTCTTAATTATAAATCATTAATGAATTCGACCCGCTCTTGGTTCTTTTTAAATCTAATACGACTACTTTTTTATTAGTTCTCAATCTTGTTTGATTGTATCTCCTTTTGCGACTCACAATATATTACGATTAGTCGACTTTCTTAGTTCTAAATATCTTACGATTACACTTCTTCCTTAGTTATTAAGCTAATATAGTTGCCTCCGTTCTCTTTCGAATGCGATTAGATCATTCATTTGATCTAAATCTTTTGTGCACAGGTCCCACACATGGTTCTCAATCTATTCTAACTAAGTCACGTATTAGGGGCTTATCATCCCTTATTAGATATTCTTATCTTTTCAACATGTATGTCGATTAGATCACCTTTCTAGTTTCTTAATTATCACCCAAATATTTTATGATGTGTTCTGCTTCTTTACGACTCCTAACTTAGAACAGTTAGTCAATTTCTTGGCTCTCAATATCGAACGATCGCAACTTCTTCCTTACTCGTAAAGCGAGTTTGATCGGCCTCATTTCTCTACTCTTAATGCAAATGCTATTAGATGATGTATTAGTTCTAAATCTAGATGGAATATACGATTAGATAATCTCTTAATTATAAATCATTAATGAATTCGACCCGCGCTTGGTTCTTTTTAAATCTGATACGACTACTTCTTTTTTATTAGTTCTCAATCTTGTTTGATTGTATCTCCTTTTGCGACTCACGATACATTACGATTAGTCGACTTTCTTAGTTGTCAATATCTTACGATTACACTTCTTCCTTAGTTATTAAGCTAAAATAGTTGCCTCCGTTCTCTTTCGAATGCGATTAGATCATTCATTTGATCTAAATCTTTTGTGCACAGGTCCCACACTTGGTTCTCAATCTAGTCTAACTAAGTCACGTATTAGGTGCTTATCATCTGTTATTAGACCTATTCTTATCTTTTCAATATGTATGTCGATTAGATCACATTTCTAGTTTCTTAATTATCTCCCTAACATTTTATGATTTGTTCTCCTTTTGCGATTCAAAACTTAGAACAGTTAGTCAATTTCTTGGCTCTCAATATGGAACGATCGCAACTTCTTCCTTACTCGTAAAGCGAGTTTGATCGGCCTCATTTCTCTACTCTTTTGCAAATGCTATTAGATGATGTATTAGTTCTAAATCTTCATGGAATATACGATTAGATAATCTCTTAATTATAAATCATTAATGAATTCGACCCGCTAAGAGCTTAAGAGAACTAAGAAAGTGTAATACGTAAGATAATTAGATTATTTGATCTAAATTTTTGTGCACAGGTCCCACACTTGGTTCTCAATGTAGTCTAACTAAGTCACGTATTAGGTGCTTATCATCTGTTATTAGATATTCTTATCTTTTCAATATGTATGTCGATTGGATCACATTTCTAGTTTCATAATTATCTCCCTAACATTTTATGATTTGTTCTCCTTTTGCGATTCAAAACTTAGAACAGTTAGTCAATTTCTTGGCTCTCAATATGGAACGATCGCAACTTCTTCCTTACTCGTAAACCGAGTTTGATCGGCCTCATTTCTCTATTCTTTTGCAAATGCTATTAGATTATGTATTAGTTCTAAATCTTCATGGAATATACGATTAGATAATCTCTTAATTATAAATCATTAATGAATTCGACCCGCTCTTGGTTCTTTTTAAATCTAATACGACTACTTTTTTTTATTAGTTCTCAATCTTGTTTGACTGTATCTCCTTTTGCGACTCACAATGTATTACGATTAGTCGACTTTACAAGCTTAGTTCTCAATATCTTACGATTACACTTCTTCCTTAGTTATTAAGCTAATATAGTTGCCTCCGTTCTATTTCGAATAAGATTAGATCATTCATTTGATCTAAATCTTTTGTGCACAATGAAATAACACATGGTTCTCAATCTAGTCTAACTAAGTCACGTATTAGGGGCTTATCATCCGTTATTAGATATTCTTATCTTTTCAACATGTATGTCAATTAGATCACCTTTCTAGTTTCTTAATTATCACCCAAATATTTCATGATGTGTTCTGCTTTTACGACTCCTAACTTAGAACAGTTAGTCAATTTCTTGGCTCTCAATATCGAACGATCGCAACTTCTTCCTTACTCGTAAAGCGAGTTTGATCGGCCTCATTTCTCTACTCCTTTGCAAATGCTATTAGATGATGTATTAGTTCTAAATCTTCATGGAATATACGATTAGATAATCTCTTAATTATAAATTATTAATGAATTCGACCCGCTCTAGGTTCTTTTTAAATCTTGTAAATATAAGAACAGTTAGTCAATTTCTTGTCTCTCAATATCGAACGATCGCAACTTCTTCCTTACTCGTAAAGCGAGTTTGATCGGCCTCATTTCTCTACTCCTTTGCAAATGCTATTAGATGATGTATTAGTTCGGTAAATCTTCATGGAATATACGATTAGATAATCTCTTAATTATAAATCATTAATGAATTCGACCCGCTCTTGGTTCTTTTTAAATCTAATACGACTACTTCTTTTTTATTAGTTCTCAATCTTGTTTGATTGTATCTCCTTTTGCGACTCACAATATATTACGATTTGTTGACTTTCTTAGTTGACAATATCTTACGATTACATTTCTTCCTCTGTTATTAAGCTTATATAGTTGCCTCCGTTCTCTTTCGAAAGCGATTAGATCAATTATTTGATCTAAATCTTTTCTGCACAGGTCCCACACATGGTTCTCAATCTAGTCTAACTAAGTCATGTATTAGGGCTTATCATCTGTTATTAGATATTCTTATCTTTTCAATATGTATGTCGATTGCATCACCTTTCTAGTTTCTTAATTATCTCCCTAACATTTTTTGATTTGTTCTCCTTTTGCGATTTATATTTTAGAACAGTTAGTCAATTTCTTGGCTCTCAATATCGACGATATCACGATCGCAACTTCTTCCTTACTCGTAAAGCGAGTTTGATCGGCCTCATTTCTCTATTCTTTTGCAAATGCTATTAGATGATGTATTAGTTCTAAATCGTCATGGAATTTACGATTCGATAATCTCTTAATTATAAATCATTAATGAATTCGACCCGCTCTTGGTTCTTTCTAAATCGAATACGACTACTTCTTTTTTATTTTTTCTCAATCTTGTTTGACTGTATCTCCTTTTGCGACTCACAATATATTACGATTAGTCGAATTCTAAGTTCTCAATATCTTACGATTGCACTTCTTCCTTAGTTATTAAGCTAATATAGTTGCCCCCGTTCTCTTTCGAATGCGATTAGATCATTCATTTGATCTAAATCTTTTGTGCACAGGTCCCACACATGGTTCTCAATCTAGTCTAACTAAGTCACGTATTAGGTGCTTATCATCTGTTATTAGATATTCTTATCTTTTCAACATGTATGTCGATTAGATCACCTTTCCAGTTTCTTAATTAGTGCTGTAATTATCACCCAAATATTTTATGATGTGTTCTGCTTTTACGACTCCTAACTTAGAACAGTTAGTCAATTTCTTGTCTCTCAATATCGAACGATCGCAACTTCTTCCTTACTCGTAAAGCGAGTTTGATCGGCCTCATTTCTCTACTCCTTTGCAAATGCTATTAGATGATGTATTAGTTCAAAATCTTCATAGAATATACGATTAGATAATCTCTTAATTAAAAATCATTAATGAATTCGACCCGCTCTTGGTTCTTTTTAAATCTTATACGACTACTTCTTTTTTATTAGTTCTCAATCTTGTTTGATTGTATCTCCTTTTGCGACTCACCATATATTACGATTAGTCGACTCTCTTAGTTCTAAATATCTTACGATTACACTTCTTCCTTAGTTATTAAGCTAAAATAGTTACCTCCGTTCTCTTTCGAATGCGATTAGATCATTCATTTGATCTAAATCTTTTGTGCACAGGTCCCACACTTGGTTCTCAATCTAGTCTAACTAAGTCACGTATTAGGTGCTTATCATCTGTTATTAGATATTCTTATCTTTTCAATATGTATGTCGATTGGATCACATTTCTAGTTTCCTAATTATTTCCCTAACATTTTATGATTTATTCTCCTTTTGCGATTCAAAAGTTAGGACAGTTAGTCAATTTCTTGGCTCTCAATATGGAACGATCGCAACTTCTTCCTTACTCGTAAAGCGAGTTTGATCGGCCGCATTTCTCAATTCTTTAGCGAATTCGATTAGATGATGTATTAGTTCTAAATCTTCATGGAATATACGATTAGATAATCTCTTAATTATAAATCATTATTGAATTCGACCCGCTCTTGGTTCTTTTTAAATCTAATACGACTACTTTTTTATTAGTTCTCAATCTTGTTTGACTGTATCTCCTTTTGCGACTCACAATGTATTACGATTAGTCGACTTTCTTAGTTCTCAATATCTTACGATTACACTTCTTCCTTAGTTATTAAGCTAATATAGTTAGACTAGTTGCCTCCGTTCTCTTTCAAATGCGTTTAGATCATTCATTTGATCTAAATCTTTTGTGCACAGGTCCCACACATGGTTCTCAATCTAGTCTAACTAAGTCACGTATTAGGGGCTTATCATCCCTTATTAGATATTCTTATTTTTCAACATGTATGTCGATTCGATAACCTTTCTAGTTTCTTAATTATCACCCAAATATTTTATGATGTGTTCTGCTTTTACGACTCCTAACTTAGAACAGTTAGTCAATTTCTTGGCTCTCAATATCGAACGATCGCAACTTCTTCCTTACTCGTAAAGCGAGTTTGATCGGCCTCATTTCTCTACTCCTTTGCAAATGCTATTAGATGATGTATTAGTTCTAAATCTTCATGGAATATACGATTAGATAATCTCTTAATTATAAATCATTAATGAATTCGACCCGCTCTTGGTTCTTTTTAAATCTAATACGACTACTTTTTTATTAGTTCTCAATCTTGTTTGACATTAAGAATACGTTAAAAAGAGTTAGAAGAGAAGAGAATTTGCGACTCACAATGTATTACGATTAGTTGACTTTCTTAGTTGACAATATCTTACGATTACACTTCTTCCTTAGTTATTAATCTAATATAGTTGCCTCCGTTCTCTTTTGAATGCAATTAGATCAATTATTTGATCTAAATCTTTTGTGCACAGGTCCCACACATGGTTCTCAATCTTGTCTAACTAAGTCACGTATTAGGGGATTAGATCATCTGTTATTAGATATTCTTATCTTTTCAATATGTATGTCGATTGGATCACATTTCTAGTTTCTTAATTATCTCCCTAACATTTTTTGATTTGTTCTCCTTTTGCGATTCATAGCTTAGAACAGTTAGTCAATTTCTTGGCTCTCAATATCGAATGATCGCAACTTCTTCCTTACTCGTAAAGCGAGTTTGATCGGCCTCATTTCTCTATTCATTTGCAAATGCTATTAGACGATGTATTAGTTCTAAATCTTCATGGAATATACGATTAGATAATCTCTTAATTATAAATCCCATTAATGAATTCGACCCGCCCTTGGTTCTTTTTAAATCTTATACGACTACTTCTTTTTTATTATTTCTCAATCTTGTTTGACTGTATCTCCTTTTGCGACTCACAATATATTACGATTAGTTGACTTTCTTAGTTCTAAATATCTTACGATTACACTTCTTCCTTAGTTATTAAGCTAATATAGTTGCCTCCGTTCTCTTTCGAATGCGATTAGATCAATTATTTGATCTAAATCTTTTGTGCACAGGTCCCACACATGGTTCTCAATCTTGTCTAACTAAGTCACGTATTAGGGGATTATCATCTGTTATTAGATATTCTTATCTTTTCAATATGTATGTCGATTGGATCACATTTCTAGTTTCTTAACTATCTCCCTAACATTTTTTGATTTGTTCTCCTTTTGCGATTCATAGCTTAGAACAATTAGTCAATTTCTTGGCTCTCAATAGCGAACGATCGTAACTTTAAAGCGAGTTTGATCGGCCTCATTTCTCTATTCTTTTGTCGTATCAAATTCTATTAGATGATGTATTAGTTCTAAATCTTCATGGAATATACGATTAGATAATCTCTTAATTATAAATCATTAATGAATTCGACCCGCTCTTGGTTCTTTCTAAATCGTATACGACTACTTCTTTTTTAATTGTTCTCAATCTTGTTTGACTATATCTTCTTTTGCCACTCACAATATATTACGATTAGTCGACTTCTAAGTTCTCAATATCTTACGATTACACTTCTTCCTTAGTTATTAAGCTAATATAGTTGCCCCCGTTCTCTTTCGAATGTGATTAGATCATTCGTTTGATCTAAATCTTTTGTGCACAGGTCCCACACATGGTTCTCAATCTATTCTAACTAAGTCACGTATTAGGGGCTTATCATCCCTTATTAGATATTCTTATCTTTTCAACATGTATGTCGATTAGATCACCTTTCTAGTTTCTTAATTATCACCCAAATATTTTATGATGTGTTCTGCTTTTGAGACTCCAAACTTAGAACAGTTATGTAATACGTCAATTTCTTGGCTCTCAATATCGAACGATCGCAACTTCTTCCTTACTCGTAAAGCGAGTTTGATCGGCCTCATTTCTCTACTCTTTTGCAAATGCTATTAGATGATGTATTAGTTCTAAATCTTCATGGAATATACGATTAGATAAGATCAATAATTATAAATCATTAATGAATTCGACCCGCACTTGGTTCTTTTTAAATCTAATACGACTACTTCTTTTATTAGTTCTCAATCTTGTTTGATTGTATCTCCTTTTGCGACTCACGATATATTACGATTAGTCGACTTTCTTAGTTGTCAATATCTTACGATTACACTTCTTCCTTAGTTATTAAGCTAATATAGTTGCCTCCGTTCTCTTCGAATGCGATTAGATCAATTATTTGATCTAAATCTTTTGTGCACAGGTCCCACACATGGTTCTCAATCTTGTCTAACTAAGTCACGTATTAGGGGATTATCATCTGTTATTAGATATTCTTATCTTTTTAATATGTATGTCGAATTAGTTAAATGATTGGATCACATTTCTAGTTTCTTAATTATCTCCCTAACATTTTTGATTTGTTCTCCTTTTGCGATTCATAGCTTAGAACAGTTAGTCAATTTCTTGGCTCTCAATATCGAACGATCGCAACTTCTTCCTTACTCGTAAAGCGAGTTTGATCGGCCTCATTTCTCTACTCCTTTGCAAATGCTATTAGATGAAGTATTAGTTCTCAATCTTGTTTGATTGTATCTCCTTCTGCGACTCACAATATATTACGATTTGTTGACTTTCTTAGTTGTAAATATGTTACGATTACACTTCTTCCTTAGTTATTAAGCTAATATAGTTGCCTCCGTTCTCTTTCGAATGCGATTAGATCATTCATTTGATCTAAATCTTTTGTGCACAGGTCCCACACATGGTTCTCAATCTAGTCTAACTAAGTCACGTATTAGGGGCTTATCATCCGTTATTAGATATTCTTATCTTTTCAACATGTATGTCGATTAGATCACCTTTCTAGTTTCTTAATTATCACCCAAATATTTTATGATGTGTTCTGCTTTTACGACTCCTAACTTAGAACAGTTAGTCAATTTCTTGGCTCTCAATATCGAACGATCGCAACTTCTTCCTTACTCGTAAAGCGAGTTTGATCGGCCTCATTTCTCTACTCTTTTGCAAATGCTATTAGATGATGTATTAGTTCTAAATCTTCATGGAATATACGATTAGATAATCTCTTAATTATAAATCATTAATGAATTCGACCCGCGCTTGGTTCTTTTTAAATCTAATACGACTACTTCTTTTTTATTAGTTCTCAATCTTGTTTGATTGTATCTCCTTTTACGACTCACGATATATTACGATTAGTCGACTTTCTTAGTTCTAAATATCTTACGATTACACTTCTTCCTTAGTTATTAAGCTAAAATAGTTGCCTCCGTTCTCTTTCGAATGCGATTAGATCATTCATTTGATCTAAATTTTTGTGCACAGGTCCCACACTTGGTTCTCAATCTAGTCTAATGAGAAATAGAAAAAGAAATTACTAAGTCACGTATTAGGTGCTTATCATCTGTTATTAGATATTCTTATCTTTTCAATATGTATGTCGATTGGATCACATTTCTAGTTTCATAATTATATCCCTAACATTTTATGATTTGTTCTCCTTTTGCAATTCAAAACTTAGAACAGTTAGTCAATTTCTTGGCTCTCAATATGGAACGATCGCAACTTCTTCCTTACTCGTAAACCGAGTTTGATCGGCCTCATTCCTCTATTCTTTTGCAAATGCTATTAGATTATGTATTAGTTCTAAATCTTCATGGAATATACGATTAGATAATCTCTTAATTATAAATCATTAATGAATTCGACCCGCTCTTGGTTCTTTTTAAATCTAATACGACTACTTTTTTTTGTTAGTTCTCAATCTTGTTTGACTGTATCTCCTTTTGCGACTCAAAATGTATTACGATTAGTCGACTATCTTAGTTCTAAATATCTTACGATTACACTTCTTCCTTAGTTATTAAGCTAATATAGTTAAGCCTCCGTTCTCTTTCGAATGCGATTAGATCATTCATTTGATCTAAATCTTTTGTGCACAGGTCCCACACATGGTTCTCAATCTAGTGTAACTAAGTCACGTATTAGGGGCTTATCATCCGTTATTAGATATTCTTATCTTTTCAACATGTATGTCGATTAGATCACCTTTCTAGTTTCTTAATTATCACCCAAATATTTTATGATGTGTTCTGCTTTTACGACTCCTAACTTAGAACAGTTAGTCAATTTCTTGGCTCTCAATATCGAACGATCGCAACTTCTTCCTTACTCGTAAAGCGAGTTTGATCGGCCTCATTTCTCTACTCCTTTGCAAATGCTATTAGATGATGTATTAGTTCTAAATCTTCATGGAATATACGATTAGATAATCTCTTAATTATAAATCATTAATGAATTCGACCCGCCCTTGGTTCTTTTTAAATCTAGTACGACTACTTCTTTTTTATTAGTTCTCAATCTTGTTTGATTGTATCTCCTTTTGCAATCTCACAATATATTACGATTAGTTGACTTTCTTAGTTGTCAATATCTTACGATTACACTTCTTCCTTAGTTATTAAGCTAATATAGTTGCCTCCGTTCTCTTTCGAATGCGATTAGATCAATTATTTGATCTAAATCTTTTGTGCACAGGTCCCACACATGGTTCTCAATCTTGTCTAACTAAGTCACGTATTAGGGGATTGAGATCTGTTATTAGATATTCTTATCTTTTTAATATGGTATGTCGATTGGATCACATTTCTAGTTTCTTAATTATCTCCCTAACATTTTTTGATTTGTTCTCCTTTTGCGATTCATGGCTTAGAACAGTTAGTCAATTTCTTGTCTCTCAATATCGAACGATCGCAACTTCTTCCTTACTCGTAAAGCGAGTTTGATCGGCCTCATTTCTCTACTCCTTTGCAAATGCTATTAGATGTAGTATTAGTTCTAAATCTTCATGGAATATACGATTAGATAATCTCTTAATTATAAATCATTAATGATCGAAGATATTCGACCCGCTCTTGGTTCTTTTTAAATCTAATACGACTACTTTTTTATTAGTTCTCAATCTTGTTTGATTGTATCTCCTTTTGCGACTCACAATATATTACGATTTGTTGACTTTCTTAGTTCTCAATATGTTACGATTACACTTCTTCCTTAGTTATTAAGCTAATACAGTTACCTCCGTTCTCTTTCGAATGCGATTAGATCATTCATTTGATCTAAATCTTTTGTGCACAGGTACCACACATGGTTCTCAATCTAGTGTAACTAAGTCACGTATTAGGGGCTTATCATCCGTTATTAGATATTCAAATCTTTTCAACATGTATGTCGATTAGATCACCTTTCTAGTTTCTTAATTATCACCCAAATATTTTATGATGTGTTCTGCTTTTACGACTCCTAACTTAGAACAGTTAGTCAATTTCTTGGCTCTCAATATGGAACGATCGCAACTTCTTCCTTACTCGTAAAGCGAGTTTGATCGGCCTCATTTCTCAATTCATTTTGCAAATACTATTAGATGATGTATTAGTTCTAAATATTCATGGAAGATACGATTAAATAATCTCTTAATTATAAATCATTAATGAATTCGACCCGCCCTTGGTTCTTTTTAAATCTAGTACGACTACTTCTTTTATTAATTCTCAATCTTGTTTGATTGCATCTCCTTTTGCAACACACAATATATTACGATTAAGAGACTTTCTTAGTTGTCAATAAGAGACGATTAATAGTAGAGAACTTATAAGATATTGAATATGTCTCTTATACACATCTAGATGCGATTAGATCAATTATTTGATCTAAATCTTTTCGTGCACAGGTTCAATAATGATTTATACACATTAAGAGATTAACAGAGTCAACTAAATTAGCCTGTCTCTTGAGTCAATTTCTTGTCTCTCAATATCGAACGATCGCAACTTCTTCCTTACTCGTAAAGCGAGTTTGATCGGCCTCATTTCTCAATTCTTTTGCAAATACTATTAGATGATGTATTAGTTCTAAATCTTCATGGAATATACGATTAGATAATCTCTTAATTATAAATCATTATTGAATTCGACCCGCTCTTGGTTCTTTTTAAATCTAATACGACTACTTCTTTTTTATTAGTTCTCAATCTTGTTTGACTGTATCTCCTTTTGAGACTCACAATGTATTACGATTAGTCGACTGTCTTAGTTCTCAATATCTTACGATTACACTTCTTCCTTAGTTATTAAGCTAATATAGTTGCCTCCGTTCTCTTTCGAATGCGATTAGATCATTCGTTTGATCTAAATCTTTTGTGCACAGGTCCCACACATGGTTCTCAATCTATTCTAATTAAGTCACGTATTAGGGGCTTATCATCCCTTATTAGATATTCTTATCTTTTCAACAGTGTATGTCGATTAGATCAACTTTCTAGTTTCTTAATTATCACCCAAATATTTTATGATGTGTTCTGCTTTTACGACTCCAAACTTAGAACAGTTAGTCAATTTCTTGGCTCTCAATATGGAACGATCGCAACTTCTTCCTTACTCGTAAAGCGAGTTTGATCGGCCGCATTTCTCAATTCTTTAGCAAATTCTATTAGATGATGTATTAGTTCTAAATCTTCATGGAATATACGATTAGATAAGAGAAGAACCAAATTATAAATCATTATTGAATTCGACCCGCCCTTGGTTCTTTTTAAATCTAGTACGACTACTTCTTTTTTATTAGTTCTCAATCTTGTTTGATTGTATCTCCTTTTGCAACTCACAATATATTACGATTAGTTGACTTTCTTAGTTGTCAATATCTTACGATTACACTTCTTCCTTAGTTATTAAGCTAATATAGTTGCCTCCTTCGTTCAGCAAAAGAGTAGAGCGAAGAAGGACGATCAAACTGTTGCATGTGACAGCGTATATTCCATGAAGATTTAGAACTAATACTTCATATTAGGGATTGTCATCTGTTATTAGATATTCTTATCTTTTCAACATGTATGTCGATTAGATCACCTTTCTAGTTTCTTAATTATCTCCCAAATATTTTTTGATTTGTTCTCCTTTTGCGATTCATAGCTTAGAACAGTTAGTCAATTTCTTGTCTCTCAATATCGAACGATCGCAACTTCTTCCTTACTCGTAAAGCGAGTTTGATCGGCCTCATTTCTCTACTCCTTTGCAAATGCTATTAGATGATGTATTAGTTCTAAATCTTCATGGAATATACGATTAGATAATCTCTTAATTATAAATCATTAATGAATTCGACCCGCTCTTGGTTCTTTTTAAATCTAATACGACTACTTCTTTTTTATTAGTTCTCAATCTTGTTTGATTGTATCTCCTTTTGCGACTCACAATATATTACGATTTGTTGACTTTCTTAGTTGTATATTAAAGAAGATAGAGAAATAATAATAGAAGAATAACAAAACTTCTTCCTTAGTTATTAAGCTAATATAGTTGCCTCCGTTCTCTTTCGAATGCGATTAGATCAATTATTTGATCTAAATCTTTTGTGCACAGGTCCCACACATGGTTCTCAATCTTGTCTAACTAAGTCACGTATTAGGGGATTATCATCTGTTATTAGATATTCTTATCTTTTCAATATGTATGTCGATTGGATCACATTTCTAGTTTCTTAATTATCTCCCTAACATTTTTTGATTTGTTCTCCTTTTGCGATTCATAGCTTAGATAACTAATATTATCTATCTTATTCGTTATTTCTCAATCTTGTTTGACTGTATCTCCTTTTGCGACTCACAATATATTACGATTAGTTGACTTTCTTAGTTCTCAATATCTTACGATTACACTTCTTCCTTAGTTATTAGGCTAATATAGTTGCCTCCGTTCTCTTTCGAATGCGATTAGATCAATTATTTGATCTAAATCTTTTGTGCACAGGTCCCACACATGGTTCTCAATCTTGTCTAACTAAGTCACGTATTAGGGGATTATCATCTGTTATTAGATATTCTTATCTTTTCAATATGTATGTCGATTGGATCACATTTCTAGTTTCTTAATTATCTCCCTAACATTTTTTGATTTGTTCTCCTTTTGCGATTCATAGCTTAGAACAGTTAGTCAATTTCTTGTCTCTCAATATCGAATGATCGCAACTTCTTCCTTACTCGTAAAGCGAGTTTGATCGGCCTCATTTCTCTATTCATTCGCAAATGCTATTAGACGATGTATTAGTTCTAAATCTTCATGGAATATAATACGACTAGATAATCTCTTAATTATAAATCATTAATGAATTCGACCCGCTCTTGGTTCTTTTTAAATCTAATACGACTACTTTTTTATTAGTTCTCAATCTTGTTTGATTGTATCTCCTTTTGCGACTCACAATATATTACGATTAGTCGACTTTCTTAGTTCTAAATATCTTACGATTACACTTCTTCCTTAGTTATTAAGCTAATATAGTTGCCTCCGTTCTCTTTCGAATGCGATTAGATCAATTATTTGATCTAAATCTTTTGTGCACAGGTCCCACACATGGTTCTCAATCTTGTCTAACTAAGTCACGTAGAACAAAGAAGAACTTTGATCGGCCTCATTTCTCTATTCTTTTGCAAATTCTATTAGATGATGTATTATTTCTAAATCTTCATGGAATATACGATTTGATAATCTCTTAATTATAAATCATTAATGAATTCGACCCGCTCTTGGTTCTTTCTAAATCGAATACGACTACTTCTTTTTTAATTGTTCTCAATCTTGTTTGACTATATCTTCTTTTGCCACTCACAATATATTACGATTAGTCGACTTCTAAGTTCTCAATATCTTACGATTACACTTCTTCCGTAGTTATTAAGCTAATATAGTTGCCCCCGTTCTCTTTCGAATGCGATTAGATCATTCGTTTGATCTAAATCTTTTGTGCACAGGTCCCACACATGGTTCTCAATCTAGTCTAACTAAGTCACGTATTAGGGGCTTATCATCCGTTATTAGATATTCTTATCTTTTCAACATGTATGTCGATTAGATCACCTTTCTAGTTTCTTAATTATCACCCAAATATTTTATGATGTGTTCACTACTGCTTTTACGACTCCTAACTTAGAAAAGTTAGTCAATTTCTTGGCTCTCAATATCGAACGATCGCAACTTCTTCCTTTCTCTTAAAGCGAGTTTGATCGGCCACATTTCTCTACTCTTTTGCAAATGCTATTAGATGATGTATTAGTTCTAAATCTTCATGGAATATACGATTAGATAATCTCTTAATTATAAATCATTAATGAATTCGACCCGCTGTAGGTTCTTTTTAAATCTAATACGACTACTTCTTTTTTATTAGTTCTCAATCTTGTTTGATTGTATCTCCTTTTGCGACTCACGATATATTACGATTAGTCGACTTTCTTAGTTCTCAATATCTTACGATTACACTTCTTCCTTAGTTATTAAGCTAAAATAGTTGCCTCCGTTCTCTTTCGAATGCGATTAGATCATTCATTTGATCTAAATCTTTTGTGCACAGGTCCCACACATGGTTCTCAATCTAGTCTAACTAAGTCACGTATTAGGGGCTTATCATCCCTTATATTAGATATTCTTATTTTTCAACATGTATGTCGATTCGATCACCTTTCTAGTTTCTTAATTATCACCCAAATATTTTATGATGTGTTCTGCTTTTACGACTCCTAACTTACAACAGTTAGTCAATTTCTTGGCTCTCAATATCGAACGATCGCAACTTCTTCCTTACTCGTAAAGCGAGTTTGGTCGGCCTCATTTCTCTATTCATTCGTAAATGCTATTAGACGATGTATTAGTTCTAAATCTTCATGGAATATACGACTAGATAATCTCTTAATTATAAATCATTAATGAATTCGACCCGCTCTTGGTTCTTTTTAAATCTAATACGACTACTTTTTTATTAGTTCTCAATCTTGTTTGATTGTATCTCCTTTTGCGACTCACAATATATTACGATTAGTCGACTTTCTTAGTTCTCAATATCTTACGATTACACTTCTTCCTTAGTTATTAAGCTAATATAGTTGCCTCCGTTCTCTTTCGAATGCGATTAGATAAATAACATATTTGATCTAAATCTTTTGTGCACAGGTCCCACACATGGTTCTCAATCTTGTCTAACTAAGTCACGTATTAGGGGATTATCATCTGTTATTAGATATTCTTATCTTTTCAATATGTATGTCTATTGGATTACATTTCTAGTTTCTTAACTATCTCCCTAACATTTTTTGATTTGTTCTCCTTTTGCGATTCATAGCTTAGAACAATTAGTCAATTTATTGGCTCTCAATAGCGAACGATCGTAACTTCTTCCTTACTCGTAAAGCGAGTTTGATCGGCCTCATTTCTCTATTCTTTTGCAAATTCTATTAGATGAAGTATTAGTTCTAAATCTTCATGGAATATACGATAAGATAATCTCTTAATTATAAATCATTAATGAATTCGACCCGCTCTTGGTTCTTTCTAAATCGAATACGACTACTTCTTTTTTAATTGTTCTCAATCTTGTTTGACTATATCTTCTTTTGCCACTCACAATATATTACGAATAGTCGACTATCTAAGTTCTCAATATCTTACGATTACACTTCTTCCTTAGTTATTAAGCTAATATAGTTGCCCCCGTTCTCTTTCGAATGCGATTAGATCATTCGTTTGATCTAAATCTTTTGTGCACAGGTCCCACACATGGTTCTCAATCTATTCTAACTAAGTCACGTATTAGGGGATTATCATCCGTTATTAGATATTCTTATCTTTTCAACATGTATGTCGATTAGATCACCTTTCTAGTTTCTTAATTATCACCCAAATATTTTATGATGTGTTCTGCTTTTACGACTCCTAACTTAGAACAGTTAGTCAATTTCTTGGCTCTCAATATCGAACGATCGCAACTTCTTCCTTACTCGTAAAGCGAGTTTGATCGGCCTCATTTCTCTACTCCTTTGCAAATGCTATTAGATGATGTATTAGTTCTAAATCTTCATGGAATATACGATTAGATAATCTCTTAATTATAAATCATTAATGAATTCGACCCGTGTCTAAGATAAGAAATAGATACTAGATGTTATCGTAATAATCTCTTAATCGATTACGAGAGAAATACGACTACTTCTTTTTTATTAGTTCTCAATCTTGTTTGATTGTATCTCCTTTTGCGACTCACAATATATTACGATTAGTCGACTTTCTTAGTTGTCAATATCTTACGATTACACTTCTTCCTTAGTTATTAAGCTAATATAGTTGCCTCCGTTCTCTTTCGAATGCGATTAGATCAATTATTTGATCTAAATCTTTTGTGCAACTAATCCCATCACATGGTTCTCTTATACATCTAACTAAGATACGTATAAGGGATTATCATCTGTTATTAGATATTCTTATCTTTTTAATATGTATGTCGATTGGATCACATTTCTAGTTTCTTAATTATCTCCTTAACATTTTTTGATTTGTTCTCCTTTTGGGATTCATAGCTTAGAACAGTTAGTCAATTTCTTGTCTCTCAATATCGAACGATCGCAACTTCTTCCTTACTCGTAAAATAAGATAAACAAGATTAATGAGACTCTTTTGCAAATGCTATTAGATGATTTATTAGATGAGTTCTAAATCTTCATGGAATATACGATTAGATAATCTCTTAATTATAAATCATTAATGAATTCGACCCGCGCTTGGTTCTTTTTAAATCTAATACGACTACTTCTTTTTTATTAGTTCTCAATCTTGTTTGATTGTATCTCCTTTTGCGACTCACAATATATTACGATTAGTTGACTTTCTTAGTTGTCAATATCTTACGATTACACTTCTTCCTAAGTTATTAAGCTAATATAGTTGTTAGTGTAATAAATAAGAAAAAGCAAAAACGATCGCATATTCTTCCTTACTCGTAAAGCGAGTTTGATCGGCCTCATTTCTCTACTCCTTTGCAAATGCTATTAGATGATGTATTAGTTCTAAATCTTCATGGAATATACGATTAGATAATCTCTTAATTATAAATCATTAATGAATTCGACCCGCCCTTGGTTCTTTTTACATCTAGTACGACTACTTCTTTTTTATTAGTTCTCAATCTTGTTTGATTGTATCTCCTTTTGCAACTCACAATATATTACGATTAGTTGACTTTCTTAGTTGTAAATATGTTACGATTACACTTCTTCCTTAGTTATTAAGCTAATATAGTTGCCTCCGTTCTCTTTCGAATGCGATTAGATCAATTATTTGATCTAAATCTTTTGTGCACAGGTCCCACACATGGTTCTCAATCTTGTCTAACTAAGTCACGTATTAGGGGATTATCATCTGTTATTAGATATTCTTATCTTTTTAATATGGTATGTCGATTGGATCACATTTCTAGTTTCTTAAGATGTTATCTCCCTAACATTTTTTGATTTGTTCTCCTTTTGCGATTCATGGCTTAGAACAGTTAGTCAATTTCTTGTCTCTCAATATCGAACGATCGCAACTTATTCCTTACTCGTAAAGCGAGTTTGATCGGCCGCATTTCTCTACTCCTTTGCAAATGCTATTAGATGTAGTATTAGTTCTAAATCTTCATGGAATATACGATTAGATAATCTCTTAATTATAAATCATTAATGAATTCGACCCGCTCTTGGTTCTTTTTAAATCTAATACGACTACTTCTTTTATTAGTTCTCAATCTTGTTTGATTGTATCTCCTTTTGCGACTCACAATATATTACGATTTGTTGACTTTCTTAGTTCTCAATATGTTACGATTACACTTCTTCCTTAGTTATTAAGCTAATATAGTTGCCTCCGTTCTCTTTCGAATGCGATTAGATCATTCATTTGATCTAAATCTTTTGTGCACAGGTCCCACACTTGGTTCTCAATCTAGTCTAGTCTAACTAAATCGTCACGTATTAGGTGCTTATCATCTATTATTAGATATTCTTATCTTTTCAATATGTATGTCGATTCGATCACATTTCTAGTTTCTTAATTATCTCCCTAACATTTTATGATTTGTTCTCCTTTTGCGATTCAAAACTTAGAACAGTTAGTCAATTTCTTCGCTCTCAATATGGAACGATCGCAACTTCTTCCTTACTCGTAAAGCGAGTTTGATCGGCCTCATTTCTCAATTCTTTGGCAAATACTATTAGATGATGTATTAGTTCTAAATCTTCATGGAAGATACGATTAGATAATCTCTTAATTATAAATCATTATTGAATTCGACCCGCTCTTGGTTCTTTTTTAATCTAATACGACTACTTCTTTTTTATTAGTTCTCAATCTTGTTTGACTATATCTTCTTTTGCCACTCACAATGTATTACGATTAGTCGACTTTCTTAGTTCTCAATATCTTATGATTACACTTCTTCCTTAGTTATTAAGCTAATATAGTTGCCTGAGATAAAGAAGATAATCCGTTCTCTTTCGAATGCGATTAGGTCATTCGTTTGATCTAAATCTTTTGTGCACAGGTCCCACACATGGTTCTCAATCTATTCTAACTAAGTCACGTATTAGGGGCATATCATCCCTTATTAGATATTCTTATTTTTCAACATGTATGTCGATTAGATCACCTTTCTAGTTTCTTAATTATCACCCAAATATTTTATGACGTGTTCTGCTTTTACGACTCCTAACTTAGAACAGTTAGTCAATTTCTTGGCTCTCAATATCGAACGATCGCAACTTCTTCCTTACTCGTAAAGCGAGTTTGATCGGCCTCATTTCTCTACTCCTTTGCAAATGCTATTAGATGAAGTATTAGTTCTAAATCTTCATGGAATATACGATTAGATAATCTCTTAATTATAAATCATTAATGAATTCGACCCGCGCGTGGTTCTTTTTAAATCTAATACGACTACTTCTTTTTTCTTAGTTCTCAATCTCGTTTGATTGTATCTCCTTTTGCAACTCACAACTAATATTCGATGCATATATTACGATTAGTTGACTTTCTTAGTTGTCAATATCTTACGATTACACTTCTTCCTTAGTTATTAAGCTAATATAGTTGCCTCCGTTCTCTTTCGAATGCGATTAGATCAATTATTTGATCTAAATCTTTTGTGCACAGGTCCCACACATGGTTCTCAATCTTGTCTAACTAAGTCACGTATTAGGGGATTATCATCTGTTATTAGATATTCTTATCTTTTTAATATGGTATGTCGATTGGATCACATTTCTAGTTTCTTAATTATCTCCCAAATATTTTTTGATTTGTTCTCCTTTTGCGATTCATGGCTTAGAACAGTTAGTCAATTTCTTGTCTCTCAATATCGAACGATCGCAACTAAAAAATAGACAAGAATGACTAAGACCCGCCCTTGGTTCTTTTCAAATCTAATACGACTACTTCTTTTTTATTAGTTCTTAATCTTGTTTGATTGTATCTCCTTCTGCGACTCACAATATATTACGATTTGTTGACTTTCTTAGTTGTCAATATGTTACGATTACACTTCTTCCTTAGTTATTAAGCTAATATAGTTGCCTCCGTTCTCTTTCGAATGCGATTAGATCATTCATTTGATCTAAATCTTTTGTGCACAGGTCCCACACATGGTTCTCAATCTAGTCTAACTAAGTCACGTATTAGGGGCTTATCATCCGTTATTAGATATTCAAATCTTTTCAACATGTATGTCGATTAGATCACCTTTTTAGTTTCTTAATTATCACCCAAATATTTTATGATGTGTTCTGCTTTTACGACTCCAAACTTAGAAAAGTTAGTCAATTTCTTGGCTCTCAATATTGAACGATCGCAACTTCTTCCTTACTCGTAAAGCGAGTTTGATCGGCCACATTTCTCTACTCTTTTGCATATCAAATGCTATTAGATGATGTATTAGTTCTAAATCTTCATGGAATATACGATAAGATAATCTCTTAATTATAAATCATTAATGAATTCGACCCGCGCTTGGTTCTTTTCAAATCTAATACGACTACTTCTTTTTTATTTGTTCTCAATCTTGTTTGATTGTATCTCCTTCTGCGACTCACAATGTATTACGATTAGTCGACTTTCTTAGTTCTCAATATCTTACGATTACACTTCTTCCTTAGTTATTAAGCTAATATAGTTGCCTCCGTTCTCTTTCGAATGCGATTAGATCATTCATTTGATCTAAATCTTTTGTGCACAGGTCCCACACATGGTTCTCAATCTAGTCTAACTAAGTCACGTATTAGGGGCTTATCATCCCTTATTAGATATTCTTATTTTTCAACATGTATGTCGATTCGATCACCTTTCTAGTTTCTTAATTATCACCCAAATATTTTATGATGTGTTCTGCTTTTACGACTCCTAACTTAGAACAGATGTTAGTCAATTTCTTGGCTCTCAATATCGAACGATCGCAACTTCTTCCTTACTCGTAAAGCGAGTATGCTCGGCCTCATTTCTCTACTCCTTTGCAAATGCTATTAGATGAAGTATTAGTTCTAAATCTTCATGGAATATACGATTAGATAATCTCTTAATTATAAATCATTAATGAATTCGACCCGCGCGTGGTTCTTTTTAAATCTAATACGACTACTTCTTTTATTAGTTCTCAATCTTGTTTGATTGTATCACCTTTTGCCACTCACAATATATTACGATTAGTTGACTTTCTTAGTTGTCAATATCTTACGATTACACTTCTTCCTTAGTTATTAAGCTAATATAGTTGCCTCCGTTCTCTTTCGAATGCGATTAGATTAATTATTTGATCTAAATCTTTTGTATACAGAGTCAGCCACAAGGAATATCGTAAATATTGACATGATAATCCCCTATAAGGATTATCATCGTAATTAGATATTCTTATCTTTTCAATATGTAAGTGTAATCGTAAGATATTGACAACTAAGAAAGTCATTAATCGTAATAAATCAAGAGATGGCAAATAGGTAAGACAGATCTCTTATACACATAAGATCATATAAGATTTAGAACCATTGCTTCTGGTTCTAAATCTAATTACGACTACTTCTTTTTTAATTGTTCTCAGTCTTGTTTGACTATATCTGTCTCTTATACACATCACAATGTATTAGATCAGTTGACGAGTAAGGAAGAAGTACACTTCTTCCTTATTAAGCTAATATAGTTGCCCCCGTTCTCTTTCGAATGCGATTAGATCATTCGTTTGATCTAAATCTTTTGTGCACAAGTCCCCACACATGGTTCTCAATCTATTCTAACTAAGTCACGTATTAGGTGCTTATCATCTGTTATTAGATATTCTTATCTTTTCAACATGTATGTCGATTAGATCACCTTTCTAGTTTCTTAATTATCACCCAAATATTTTATGAGACAGATTGAGTAGTTATTAAGAGACAAATAGAAGAATCGTAGTCAAACAAAAAAGAACCAAGCGCGGGTCGAATTCATTAATGATTTAAATTTTTGAGACAGGTCCCACACTTGGTTCTCAATGTAGTCTAACTAAGTCACGTATTAGGTGCTTAAGATCTGTTATTACATATTCTTATCTTAAGAATATGTATGTCGATTGATTCACATTTAGATAGTTTCATAATTATCTCCCTAACATTTTATGACAAAGGAAGAAGGAAT
>JANKKI010000027.1:7120000-7122500 GCA_025175665.1 Cinchona pubescens | reverse complement strand
AATATCTTTCAAATTCATTAAGATTTCATGTACCGATTCTTGAATACCCGCTATGGTAGAATATTCGTGTGAGACTTTCTCAGATTTTACACGTGTGATACATGTTCCTTCTATTTCTCCAAGTAAAGCTCTTCGCATCGCAATGCCTATTGTGTCGGCTTGACCTTTCATAAGTGGAGACAGAATAAAACGTCCATAATAAAGACGTTCCCCGAGACCGGGACCTTTTATCATGACTTCCGCTCGTTGCATACCTTGATCTACTACCCGAATAGCTTTTGTCTGCTGCACATCTAGATGCAGTAAAAGAGACAGCTCTTATCGGTCTAAATCTTTGTAGCTAGATGCGAAGACCAAGATACCACTCGACCCCGTACATCCATAATGTGACAATAGTATTATGGAAACTTGCTTGAACATGAATAACTCCCTTTGGGATTCTACGCGCACTTTTACGTGAACTAATACGTCCATTCTTACGTGAACCAATTCTCGGTATAGCTTTTGCCATATTTTATCATCTCATAAATATGAGTCAGATTTTCATATTTGTCATTCCTTATCTTAAATCTGAATCTACTTCTTGGAAGAAAATAAGTTTCTTTAGATTTTGCGTCTTGAATCGTATTCTCGCGAAAGGAATGTTTAAGTTAAAAAATCACTTAATCCTTCGAATCCTTGTTGCGGAGTCGATAAATTATGCGTCCTCTGGTTGAATCATAACGACTTACTTCAATTTTGACCCTATCTCCTGGTAGTATCCGTATAAAACTGCGTCGGATCTTTCTGGAACATAACCTAGAATCAGATCTTCATTATCTAAACGAACCCGGAACATGCCATTGGGAAGCGATTCGGTAATTAAACCTTCATGAATCCATTTTTGTTCTTTCATTCCAGGTAAAGCCCCTTGAAGTATCAACTAATGGAGGAGGAACAATATTAGATCTAGACTCGTCCCTTTTCAGGATTTTTTTTTGTACAATTACAAATAGTAAGTTTCAAATCCAATTTGTATATTAAAAAGATTACCATATATAACACAAAATTTCATACTCCACCGATTCCTTCTAGTTGAGCCTCCCGGTCTGTCATTATACCTCGAGAAGTAGAAATAATTACAATCCCCATCCCGCCTAAAATTCGAGGAATTCGTTGAGAGTTAGAATAAATTCGTAGACCAGTCGATGATCCGTTTTAAATTTAAAATATTTCTATAGGGTCTTTTCCTATTCCTTCTATGTCGCAGCGTTAAAACCAACAAATATTTGTTGGTTTCTCGATGTTTTCTTACGTTTTTGATAAAACTTCTCGTAAAAGTATTTTAACAATATTTTCGGTAATATTAGTAGATGTTATTCGAACTACTCTTTTTTTATCCATATCAGCATTTCGTATAGAGGTTATTATCTCAGCAATAGTGTCCCTACCCATGATGAACTAAAATTGTTGACTCCAAATTTGATATAATCAACATGTCTTTCTTTTTTTTACTTATTTGTTTGTTTATGAATAATTAATAAAGGTATATACGTGAGATACAATCTATTTATTAATCTATATTTCTTTCAAATACCCCACTATAAACATATCACGATCTTGGTTTATAATACCTCGGGAGCTAATGAAACTATAGTAAAATAATAAGCTCGATGAAATAATTAGTCGGAGCTAATGTTTCTCTTGGTTCTACTTTAATTTATCCTTTATCCCAAAATAATGAATTGAGTTCGTATAGGCATTTTTGATGCTGCTATTGAAATAGCCGTTCTAGCTATATTTTGTATCTCACTTTCAAGAAAATCATAAAGTATAAGACCTGGTTTAACAACAGCTACCCAATATTCGGGGGACCCTTTCCCCGAGCCCAGACGTGTTTCGCGGGTCTTATCAGAACCGGTTTGTCTGGAAATATACGTACCCATATTTTTCCACCACGACGTACATTTCGTGTCATTGCCCGTCGACCTGCTTCTATTTGTCTAGCTGTGATCCAAGCAGGTTCAAGTGCTGTGTATAAGAGATTTACCACTGAAGTGGCTATCTCCATATAAAAATCTTTAATCTGTATAAGATAGAATTTTAATTAATTACAGAAATAGACATGTATTTATTTAATACATGTGAATCGTAAGAAAATTTGAGATTCTATGATAATCTATTAGAACAGGTGTATCTTGTTCTGAATAGATAATTAAACACTTTCTATTTTTGAAATCCTATTGTTATTTTTTTTAAATTGTTTTTCAAATTTAGCAATCCAAAAAAAGAAAGTTTTCGCGGGCGAATATTTACTCTTCTATTTCAATTTCCATTTTAGGATTGTCTCGTGACTTCTCGGAATGGATGAATTGATCTCCAGTTCGTTCCGCCATCATGGATTCATGAAGGTTTAATTACCGAATATCTTCCCAATAGCATGTTCCGGGTTCGTTTAGATAATGAACACATCTGAGATCTAGATTAAGAGAACCCAAAGATCCGACACAGTTTTATACGG